>JAJPUD010008257.1:67034-92795 GCA_023553655.1 Myrmecobius fasciatus
ATCTAAATGGGTTCATGATCTGGATATAAAGAGTGATACTATAAGTAAATTAGAGGAATGTAATATAGTTTACCTCTCAGACCTATGGAGATGGAATAAATTTATGTCCAAAGAAGACCTGGAACTCTTAATTGAAAACCAGATAGATAACTTTGACTATATTAAGTTAAAAAGTTTTTGTACAAACAAAATCAATGCAGACAAGATTAGGAGGGAAGCAATAAATTGGGAAATCATCTTTACATTTAAGGATTCTGATAAAGGTCTCATCTCTAAAATATATAGAGAATTGTCTCATATTTATAAAAATTCAAGCCATTCTCCAATCAATAAATGGTCAAAGGATATGAACAGACAATTTTCAGAGGATGAAATTAAAACTATTTATAGTCATATGATAAGGTGCTCCAAATCACTATTGATCAGAGAAATGCAAATCAAGACAACCCTGAGGTACCACTCACACCTGTCAGATTGGCTAAAATGACAGGAAAAATTAATGATGAATGTTGGAGGGGATGTGGGAGGGCTGGGACCCTGATGCATTGTTGGTGGAGCTGTGAATAGATACAGCTATTCTGGAGAACAATTTGGAGCTATGTTCAAAAAGTTATCAAAATGTGCATACCCTTTGACCCAGCAGCATTTCTATTGGGCTTATATCCCAAAGAAATCATAAAGTAAGGAAAAGGCCCCACATGTGCAAGAATGTTTGTGGCAGCCCTTTTTGTAGTGGCTAGAAACTGAAACTGAATGGATGCCCATCAATTGGAGAGTGGCTGAATAAATGATGGTATATGAATGTTATGGAATATTATTGCTCTGTGAGAAACGACCAACAGGACAATTTCAGAGAGGCCTGGAGAGACTTGCATGAACTGATGCTGAGTGAAATGAGCAGAACCAGGAGATCATTATACATGGTAACAACAATACTATATGAGGATCAGTTCTAAGGGACATGACTCTCTTCAACAATGAAATGCTTCAAACCAATTCCAATTGTTCAGTGAAGAAAGCCATATACACCCAGAGAGAGGGATGTGAAATGTGGACCACAACATACCATTCTCATACTCCTTGATTGATGTTTGCTTACATTGTGTTTCCTTTATCTGATATATCATTTGTGTAGATGAGATTTTTCTTGCACAACAATGATGTTTGGAAATATGTATATATATATATATTCGATTTGCCAATATTTTACCATAATTAACATGTAGTGGATATCCTGTCATCTAGGGGAGGGGTGGGGAGTTGGGGGGAAAATTTGTAACAGAAAGCTATGTAAGGGTTATTGTTGAAGAATTACCCACACATATGTTATGCAAATAAAATAAAAAAAGAATTAAAAAAAAGAATAAAGGGGGAGAGAAGAAACAAACATTTCTAAGGCATTATATATACATGTATCTCTAAACACTGAGCTAAATACAAATAGTTCCTTTAATCCTCACAACAACTCTCAGAGGTAAATGCTATTTTTATGTCTACCTTTTAATTGAGGAAATTAAAGCAAACTGAAGTTAAGTAACTTGTTTACAATCATACAGATTTATTTTAGGCTGGATTTGAACTCCTGACTCCAGGCCCACTTTATCTACTGCTGCATCTAACTGTCACACTTAACTGCCTAGCTTAGAATGTAAGCTCCTTGAGGTCATTTTCCTCAGGTATTTGTATTTCCAGTGCTTAGCCCAATACCTGTCACAGAATGGGCCCTTTATGAATGATTAGTAATTTTCTGATTAATTTGGCATTTGGGGAAACTAGGGTTCAAAATAGCTGTGTGAGGGGAAACATATTATTTAAGCTTTTTGAACCTCAGCTTCTTCATCTCTAAAATAGAAACAGTAATGCTTGTAATTTTATCTCCATACACAATAACAATAAAACAATTATTTCTTGTCATCCCAATGAGTAGTTATGTTTATTCCTGTTCCATCAATCAATCAATTAATCAATAAACATTTTAAGGGGATTATATTTGTCAGGCACTGTACCAAGTCCTGGGGATATACAAAGAGGTAAAATATGGACCCTGTCCTCAAGGAGCTCATAATCTAATGAGTATTGTCAAAGGAAAATTGGGTTTCATGCTCTCTGAATTGGTCTCATGTCAATATGGCCTGAAAGATCTTTGTGTTTATTTTGGGAATTTCTTTATATATTTTGGCTAACATTCATTTATTCATTCATTCTAGAAACATAAAATGAATGTCTATTACAACAAAGCACTGTGCTAGATGGAGCAATAGATAAAAAATATGAATAAGGCATGGTTCTTGCTACCTATTGCCTTCAAAAGCAACATTAAAATGACTATGCAATTTTTCTTTCTTCAAATATTCCCAGAAAAGAGTTCTTAAGATCTGTGAATGTGTGTTTAAAATATGTAGATTGTTATATATGGCTAGAATGCTAAGCCTGGAGTGAAGAAGGGCAAAATTAATATCTGGTCTCAGATATCTACTCAGATGTTTAGCCAAGTTTCCCTGACCAAATTACTTACTGTAATACTCTACTTATTGAGCAAACTATTGTTTATCTTAGTTTCCTTGTATGTACAGGATAATAATAGCACCTTCTTTCCAGTATTATTTGGAGAATAAAATGATATAATATTTGTAAAGTGCTTTGCAAATCTTAAAACCTTTAAATGCTATCTATATTGCTATATTTTGATTAATATATTTCAATACAATTTCTTTCCTTTGTAATGATTTCATTTTATGCATTTAAAAACAATATTCTGAGAAATCTATAGACTTTGCCAGATTGTCAAGAAGCCCATAACAACAACATCAATGACAACAACAAAACAGAAGAATTCCCATAGAAAAATTTGCTTGACTATCTTTTCGGCCACCATAGCTTTATGTATCATGTATTTATGTATCTGTGACCATATTTAAAGTTCCAGTCCTTCCTTCTTCAATAGACCATAAACATCCTGAGGGTAGGAACTGTTTCATTTTGTCTCTGTATACTTAACATATAACACAGAAAAATTGCCTTGTACATTGTAGATACTTACTAAAGGTAATTGAATTTATGTAAACTGAATTATGTAACTTAATTAATGTAAATGAAATTAAATTGAACAATAATAAAAATAATATGCTTTATTAAAAAAATGAATATTTTATTCATAAACTTTCAAACCCAGATTATACCATAGAACAGAAAATAATATGATCTCTATGACCTGTTCTGATCTTTTTAATCTGTCAGGTGGCTACTAGCAATTTGGGATTAGATACTAGAATGTGTGTGAGATGGGGTAGAGATGAGGGGGAGAAATTTAGAGAAAGGAAAGATACAAGGGGAAGGAAAAAACAAGTTATATAAAAGATTAAGGATTTTTTTAAGCTTATAGATTTTTAGAAGTTAAGAACTTATAAAAGATCTCTGGACCAGTAAAAGCTTTCTATTAACCAGCAATTGGGAAATAGGCTAGGTGATATCTGAAGTTCTAGGACTATGGTATTCCACTGAAATTTCAGGCAAATTGGTGTGCTTGAAATGCCCAACCCATATACAACTTGATTTTCATGCGTTTGATTTTATGATTCTTACATTCCTAGAATGTTCACAGCATCTCAGCAGCTCAGAGAGGCAGTGTAACAAAAAGAGTACTCAATGTGGATTATGAACACATGAGTTCAAATCCTAAATTTGACACTTGACAAGCTTTCTGAAAATACGCAAATCACCTGAATGCTCTAGGCCTCAGTTTCCTTGAGTACAAAATTAGTATACTGGATGACATGATCTCTTAAATATCCTTCAGCTCCAAGTCTGTGCTTCTATAACTTCAGAAGTCACCTAATCCAAACCACATCTGGCCAAGACTATAATGCATATAAACCACAATAACAATGAATATATACATATTTATGTGTATCCTCTACACATTTATATGTATATGTGCATATTTTTGTGTGTATATACATGCCAGTATATGTATATATATATATATATATATATAGAGAGAGAGAGAGAGAGAGAGAGAGAGAGAGAGAGAGAGACTGATCATCTATATTACAGATGACAATGGAAGCAATGGGAGCAGAGTAAATTATCAAGGTAAAGACCATAGAGAGAGCTGATTTTTTTTCTTTAAATACTTCGGGGACTTGAGTAGGTAATGGAGAAAAGAATGGAAAAATGGAAAGACTGAACCTGAGAAAATGAAAAAAGCAAACTAGGGGAAAGGGGATGGATGATAAGAAAGAGGAGAGGTGGGGAGAAGGGAGAGAGTACTACAGAGAGTTCATGATTAATGATTGATAGAACTAGATTCTAGGAAGGGATAGGCAGGGAAAGGAGAATGGAATTAAGGACACCAGTCAAGGGTTAACCTTAGTATAAGGAAAGGGAACTCTACTCTTTGAATTAGGGGCAAAGAGGAAAAGAATTTCATTCAACAAAACAATATCGATAAACATTTGTTAATCAATATCTGTGTACAAAGGAGAGTGGTAATGCTGAAGTACAAATTACAAAGTCCCAAAATTGACAGTGTAATATTGCATTTTTAAGTGCAAAGGATTAGAAATCTGAGCATTAGTGATTCATAGTTAGCAGAGATATAAGATATAATCTACTACCTATGTTACCTTCAGTAAGTTAATCCACCTTGGGCTACAGTTTTCCTAATTAGTAAAATGATAAATTTTAACTTTTCACTGTATCACACTCTTTCAATGAGGAAACATGACAATCAGTAAAGAAACAGGCAAAATTATTAGATGCAAGAACATTTGGGGCGAGATGGAAATTTTGCCACAGTTCC
Organism: Myrmecobius fasciatus; assembly: GCA_023553655.1. NCBI lineage: Eukaryota > Metazoa > Chordata > Mammalia > Dasyuromorphia > Myrmecobiidae > Myrmecobius > Myrmecobius fasciatus. Next base: position 71,836 of record JAJPUD010008257.1, read on the forward strand.
TGAATACAGATTAAAGAGAAGCTCCAAAACATTTTCAGCAATGAAAACAAACATATTGATGATGTGTATGTGTACTCTTCTAAGGGGACTACTTTATAGATGAAGATATTTGTTTAGTTATATGAGTATAATACTTTAAAAAAGGCACATGATTTTATAGATATATCTATACATTTATGCAGTCATATGTAAAATTATATTGAATTGTAATAATTTCTAAATAATTCCCAGTGAATGACCTGTGCAGTCTTAAGGAGTCATGAAAATGATTAAATCCATCTACATTTCTGTCTTGCCAAATCTTTTACTCTCTGTGGCCTCCGGCAGCTCAGTCAGTCACTGTAACAGTTTTAGAGTTGGAGATTCTCTATTTCTCAGTGCCTGTACCCTCAGGATAGTTTTCCAGACTCAACCGCTACAAACTACACTGATCTGTCTCAAGTCATTTTAGGAGAAAGAAAAAGGTACCTTTCACTTATGAGTTCACAGCAACTCTAAGACTATGGGAGAAAAGAAAGTAGGAATGTCAAAAGACTAATGCTCAAAAAAATAAAAAAAAAAAGAATATAGGTATGTAAAAGAATAAAAGGAGAATGGGTAGAGAAATAGATAAAATAAAAGAAGGGAAAAAGTGATATCTTCCTAGCTTACTTCTCATCCAACATACCAAACAATAAGCCAATAAATATATATTTTGAATTATATTGAAATGAATGGGCAAAAAATGTAAAGATATGCTTCATAACATAAAAGATCTCCAGGTATGGAGAAACCAGATAACCAGTTGTCAGCAATGTTACAATTGAGATTGTTGCTTCAGGGTGAAGGAATATCACTTAGATCTAATTCACATGTAGGTTACAATGTTATAACACTGGTTATCTGTCATGATATCACTGGTCCTCTTCAAAACCAAAAATTCAACAATTATAACACCAAATATGGAATAATGGATAGAAAGCTGGTCTCAGAACCAGAAAGGTTCAGGATAAAACTCCCCTTCTGGTGTGTTAATCATTAAACTTCACAGTGCTTTAGACACCAAAAAGATTATAAATCATAGGGAAATTGATTACCATATAGGCAGAAGACATTTGCTCATTCAGAACTTTTCTCTACCAATGAAATCATGGTTTTCTTCTTGCCGCTACCCTTTTGTGACAGTAGACTAGTTGACCTTTATGGTCCCTTCTATGATTGTAATAGTACTCATGTTGATTTTCCAGTATACTTAAATATTAGTCAGATTTGTATCCTCAAACAGTTTCTAACTTTCCCAAAGGAAATAGCTTCTTTTTTTCCTCCTCATTATTTTTTAAGGTTTTTATTGATGCTCTCTATTTTTAGTCACCATGGTTCCCTTACAGCATCCCCTCTCTCCACAGACAGCTATATATATATATATATATATATATATATATATATATGACAAATCGATTCTTAAGGCAAAAAAGAAAAAGAAGAAAAATCAATAAAACTGATACCTATATTGAAAAATGTCTGAAAAAATATACAATGTACAACTTTTATACACTTTCTATAATTGGAAAGGAATAAGGTAGGTATGTCTTTTCATATGTCTACTTTGAAGTCATAGTTGTTCTTTACAATTTTAAAACATTCACTTCTGGGGGCGGTGTATGTGTGTATATTGTTGTGTAGTTCCTTCTTAGTCTTTGTAGAGCTAACAGAATAGTAATCAACACATCCTTGTCCCTAAATTCATTGTGCCAGCTAGGACTATATTGGGATGTTGCGGTTCTTTTAAAAGCTTTTTAAAGCTGATGTTGCTTTATTTGAATTAAATAACAAATATAATTAGAAACCACAAACATAATTTTATTTATACATGAGTCATATCAACATTTATGTTTGCCTCTTCATTGATAAAAGAAGTATCATTAGGAATAGTTTTTATTTTACAGGCTATCTACAAATTACATATATTTACAATTAGTTCCTCAACACCAAGCAAATAAAAATGATTTTCCCGAGAACTCAAATGATCATTTTCTCCCTTCTCTTCTCCTTCTCCTATTTTCTCTTCCAGTTATCTTTTCTTCTTTTACATAGTTATTTCATATGCTTATAGGCATCACTTATTCCTTTGCCCCAGAAGGTCTTTATGTTGTGAACTAATACGGCATCAAAATAAAAGGGTTTTAGAATTATAAAATAATGCTTTATCAATGGTAGACAGCACCAAGGCAAGAAAAGTTGGTAGCAAAGGGGCAGAGCCAAGATGGCGAACAGCAGACATCATTCTCTGTGAGCTCCTCAGATCTTCCCTCAGACCCAGAACAAATTAAGCCTCCAAACTGGTTCTGTAGTGAGGGCCCCATCAAACACTTGGAGTACAACACACTTCTATCAAAAATTTACTTTGAAAGAACTCCGGAGAAGGTCAGTTTCAGATGGGCAAGGGATCGGCCACTTACCACGCCAGTGCGCCCGGGGCAAAAGACGGGGCTGGGACAGAGCGTGATGGATTTTAGGCACCTAGGATGTCCCTGGGAGACGCTTGGGCCACTTAGCTCTGCTTGCGGGCAGGTGTTTGGAAGATCTGCCTTTGGTAAAGGGTGGATTGAGAGCAGCTGAAAGTGTGGCCCTAGTGCGGATCTAGCCCGACCAGCCCCACACCAGATGTCAACTCCAAGAACTGCCCCAGGGCAAATTGAAATGGCTGCCGGTCCCATGTTTGAGTCAGACCTCAAAATCAAAAACATGAGCAAGAAGCAGAAGAGAGCTCTCAACATAGACAGCTTTTATGGAGAGAAAGAAGGGCAGACCCCAGATCCTGAGGTTCTGAAAATAATCCCAGAGGAAGTCACAAAGGCAGACATGAGCTAGTCCCCATTTCAAAAGGCTTACCTGGAAGACTGCATAAAGAATCTCAAAAGAGAGCTACAAGAAGAGTGGGGAAATAAATTGAGATTAGTGCAAGAAAGATATGACGCCCTGCAAAAGAGATAGAAAAAAGACACCAAGTCACTGAAATACAAAATTGATGATATGGAAAAAATCACCAACTCACTGGAAAATAAAAATGGTGAATTGGAAAAAAATCATCAATTGACTGGAAAATAAAAATGGTGAATTGGAAAAGGACAACAATTCACTGAAAAACAAAATTTTTGAATTGGAAAAAGACAACAATTCACTGAAAAATAAAATTGGCAAAATGGGAAAAAAATGCAATGAACCAACAAATTTAATTGGCCAGTTGCAAAAGGAGCTAAAAAAGATAACTGAAGGAAATAATACCTTAAAAATTAAAATTGAACAAACAGAAGTGAAAGACTCAATAAGACTTGAAGAATCAGTCAAACAAAAACAAAAAAAAATGAAAAAATAGAAGAAAATACGAAATATCTCCTAGGAAAAACAACTGACTTGGAAAACAGATCCAGGAGAGACAATCTAAGGATTATTGGACTCCCTGAAAGCCAGGATGAAAAAAAGAACCTTGATGCTATCTTCCAGGAAATCATGAAAGAAAATCGCCCTGATGTTTTAGAATCAGAAGGCAAAATTGGCATTGAAAGAATTCACCAATTATCTCCTGAAAGAGACCCCAAAAGTAAAACCCCAAGGAATATTGTGGCCAAATTTCATTACTATCACACCAAGGAAAAGATATTGCAAGCAGCTAGAAAGAAACAGTTCAAATAACGTGGAACTGCAATTAGAATTACACAAGATCTGTCAGCTTCCATATTAAAGGATTAAAGGGCTAGATTGGGGGGAGGGAGGTGTGGAGCCGAGATGGCAGAGTGAAGATGTGACTCTCTGTGTCCTCCTCTGACCTTTTCTCAAATCAACAATAAAATAAGCCTCTGAACTGGTCTTCAAGTCAACGAATCCAGAAATATTTGGAAACTGCTTACAGTTATCTCTGAAGAACTTCATATCAGGTCAGTTTAACTTGGGCAGAGGGGTAAACAGTTTACTTGGTGCAACCCGGAAGTGAGGGTGGGACTCAGCTCAACCTGGCAGAAACTCCAGGACACTCTGCCCTGATTGGGGGAGGTGTTCTGGCAGATTTGCCTTTTTTAAGAAGTAATTCGGGCACAGTCCTAGCCCCCACCTGCCCAGCACCTTAAGTTAATTAGTGGAATTTCCCCAGGGAAAACTACCGCAGCCGCCGCTTCTCTGGCCTTAAACAGACCACCACACTGTCTAAAAAATGAAGAAGCAAAAGAGAGCTCTCAACATAGACAGCTTCTATCAACAGAAAGAAGGGCAGACTCCAGATCCTGAGATTCCTTCAGACAAAACAACTCCACAGGAAGTCATCAAGGACCATCAATTGTGCCCTTTTCAAAAGGCCTTTCTGGAAGATTGCATAAAGGATCTCAAAAGAGAGCTGGAAGATAAATGAAAAACTAAACTGAAATCAGTGCAAGAGGAATACAATATCTTGCAAGAAGGATACAATGCCCTGCAAAAGAGATATGAAAAAGACACCAATTTATTGAAAAACAAAATTGGTGAAATGGAAAAAGTATGCAATGAACAAATTGGCCAGTTACAAAAGGAGCTAAAAAAGGTAACTGAAGAAAACAACACTTTAAAAATAAGAATGCAACAAATGCAAGTGAATGACTAAATAAGACTTCAAGAATCAATTAAACAAAAACAAAAAAATGAAAAACAAGAAAATATGAAATATCTCCTAGGAAAAACAACTGACTTGGAAAATAGATTTAGGAGAGACAATCTAAGGATTTTTGGACTTCCTGAAAGCCATGATGAAAAAAAAAAGAATCTAAACACTATCTTCCAGAAAATCCTGAAAGAAAACTTCCCTAAGGTTGTAGAATCAGAAAGCAAAATCACCACTGAAAGAGACCCCAAAATTAAAACCCCAAGGAATATTGTGGCTAAATTTCAGGAGTATTGCACCAAGGAAAAGATTTTGCTAGCAGCTAGAAAGAAACAATTCAAATACCAAGGATCAATAATTAGAATCATACATGATCTGTCAGCCTCCACATTGAAGGATCGAAGGGCTTGGAAGCAGATATTCCGAAAAGCAAAGGAACTTGGATTATAGCCAAGAATAACCTACTCAGATAGAATAAGCATTATCCTCCAGGGAAGAAGAGGGTCATTTAATGATACAGGTGAATTTCACCTATTTCTAAGGAAAAGACCAGATGTGAACAAAAAATTCGACCTCAAAACACAGAACTCAAGAGAAGCATTAAAAAAAGGTAAAAAGGAAAGGACTCTTGAGAACTTTATTTCTACTATGGGGATACTTAAAGTTTGGGGGTATAATTAACTAGATATTACTGTGATAATATGAAAAAGAAAACTAGAGGGGGAAAGGTTATCATACTAGGGAAAAGAGGAAAAAGTTGGTAAAATAAGATTTTAAAAAAAAAGGAGGTAAAAACAAGGTAAAATCTCATGAAGAGGCAAAGAAAATCTAATATAATTGAGAGAAAGAAGGGAGGGAGATGAGCACTGTGTAAACCTTACTCTCATCAGCTTGGGCTCTAAGTGTATATCAGACACTTTTGATTTCAGAGAGAAACTTGTCCATTGCTAGAGGGAAGTGGGAGGGAAAGGATGAAAAGAAAGGGATAAACTAATAGAAGGGAAAAATAGAAGAATCAGGGGAAAGGAGTAAAAAAGGGGGAGAGGATCTAAAGGGGGAGGATTGTTTGGGCGAGGGGATCATCAAAAGCAAAATATTGAGGAGGGGGCAAGGGAGAAAGGGGAAAGGAACGGGAAAAACATAACGGGTAAATAAGATGGCAGGAAATAAGGAATTAGTTATTCTTACTGTGAATGTGAATGGGATGAACTCTATAAAGCAGAATCAGATATCAGATTGGGTTAAAAACCAGAATCCCACAATATATTGTCTACAAGTAACACATCTAAAACACAATGACACATATAGGATGAAGGTAAAAGGCTGGAGCAGAACCTATTATGCTTCAGGTGAACAAAAAAAAAAAAAAGCAGGGGTAGCAATCCTTATCTCAGATCAAGTAAAAGCCAAGATAGATCTAATCAAAAGAGATAAGGAAGGAAACTATATTTTATTAAAGGGTACCAGAGATAATGTGGCAATATCAATACTAAATATATATGCACCAACTGCAATAGCATCCAGATTCCTAGGGGAGAAATTTAGAGAGATGCAAGAAGAAATAGATAGCCAAACTATACTAGTGGGGGATCTCAACCTTGCTCTCTCAGAATTAGATAAATCAAATCACAAAATAAATAAGAAAGAAACTAGGGAGGTAAACCAATTGTTAGAAGAGTTAGGAATGATCGATCTATGGAGAAAATTGAATGGAGACAGTAGGGAGTTTACTTTTTTCTCAGCGGTCCATGGAACTTATACAAAAATAGACCATGTATTAGGGCATTAAAAACCTCAAAATCAAATGCAGAAAGGCAGAAATAGTAAATGCATCTTTTTCAGATCATGAGGCAATAAAAATCACATGCAATATAAGGCCAAGAGAAAAGAGACCAAAAGTTAATTGGAAATTAAATAATCTAATCCTGAAGAATGAATGGGTGAAAGAGCAAATCATAGACACAATCAATAATTTCATCAAGGAGAATGACAATAAGGAGACAACATAACCAAATTTGTGGGATACGGCCAAAGCGGTTATAAGGGGCAATTTTATATCTGTAGATGCTTACTTGCATAAAATAGAGAAAGAAAAGATCAACGAATTAGGCTTATTATTTAAAAAAAAACTAGAAAAAGAACAAATTAAAAACCTTCAATTAAATACCAAATTGGAAATTCAAAAATAAAAGGGAAAATTAATAAAATTGAAAATAAGAAAACTGTTGAACTAATAAATAAAACTAAGAGTTCGTTTTATGAAAAAACCAACAAAATAGATAAGCCTTTAGTTAATTTAATAAGGAAAAGGAAAGAGGAAAATTAAGTTGTTAGTCTCAAGAATGATAAGGGAGAACTTTTCTCCAATGAAGAGGAAATTAGAGCAATAATTAGGAGTTACTTTGCCCAACTTTATGCCAGTAAGTTTGATAATCTAAATGAAATGGAGGAATATCTACAAAAATATAGATTGCCCAGTTTAACAGAAGAGGAAATAAATTATTTAAATAGCCCCATATTAGAAAAAGAAATAGAACAAGCTATTAACCAACTCCCTAAGAAAAAATCTCCAGGGCCAGATGGATATACATGTGAATTCTACCAAACATTCAAAGAACAATTAATTCCAATACTACACAAACTATTTGAGAAAATAAGGACAGAAAGTATACTGCCAAATTCCTTCTATGAGACCAATATGGTGCTGATAGCTAAACCAGGTAGGGTGAAAACAGAGAAAGAAAAATATAGACCAATTTCCCTAATGAATCTTGATGCAAAAGTTTTAAATAAGATATTAGCAATGAGATTACAGAAAGTCATCCCCAGGATAGTAAGTACACTATGACCAACTAGGATTTATACCAGGAATGCAGGGCTGGTTCAATATTTAAAAAACTATCAGCATAATTAATTATATTAATAACCAAATTAACAAAAACCACATGATTATTTCAATAGATGCAGAAAAAGCCTTTGATAAAATACAACACCCATTCCTATTAAAAACATTAGAGAGTATAGGAATAAATGGGCTTTTCCTTAAAATGATTAGTAGTATCTACTTAAAACCTTCAGCAAGCATCATATGTAATGGAGTCAAACTAGAATCATTTCCAATAAGATCAGGAATGAAACAAGGCTGCCCACTGTCACCATTATTATTTTATATTGTGTTAGAAATGTTAGCTTTGGCAATAAGAGAAGAAAAAGAGATTAAAGGAATTAGAGTAGGTAATGAGGAAACCAAATTATCACTCTTTGCAGATGACATGATAGTATACTTAGAGAACCCTAGAAACTCGACTAAAAAATTACTAGAAACAATTCACAACTTTAGCAAAGTTGCAGGATACAAAATAAATCCACATAAATGATCAGCATTTTTATATATTACCAAGAAAGTTCAGCAGCAAGAGATACAAAAAGAAATTCCATTCCAAATAACTGATGATCGTACAAAATATTTGGGAATCTATCTGCCAAGGAAAAGTCAGGAAGTATACGAACTAAACTACAAAACACTTTCCACACAAATAAAATCAGACCTAGTCAATTGGAAAAATATAAAATGCTCATGGGTAGGCTGAGCAAATATAATAAAAATGACAATACTACCCAAACTAATTTACTTATTTAGTGCCATACCAACCAAACTCCCAAGAAATTATTTTACAGATCTAGAAAAATAGTAGCAAAATTCATTTGGAAGAACAAAAGTTCAAGAGTTTCAAGGGAATTAATGAAAAAAAAAGGCTAATGAAGGTGGCCTTGCTGTACCAGATCTAAAACTATATTATAAAGCAGCGGTCATCAAAACCATTTGGTACTGGCTAAGAAATAGAGTAGTCGATCAGTGGCACAGGATAGAATCACAGGACAAATCAGGCAATAACTATAGCAATTTAGTCTTTGATAAACCCAAAGACCCCAGCTTCTGGGATAAGTACTCACTATTTGACAAAAAGTGCTGGGAAAATTGGAAACTAGTGTGGAAGAAATTAGGGCTTGACCCACATCTAACACCACATACCAAGATAAGATCTAAATGGGTTCATGATCTAGATATAAAGAGTGATATTATAACCAAATTAGAGGAACATAGGATAGTTTACCTCTCAGACCTATGGAGATGGAATAAATTTATGTCCAAAGAAGAACTGGAACTCTTAATTGAACACCAGATAGATAATTTTGACTATATTAAGTTAAAAAGTTTTTGTACAAACAAAACCAATGCAGTCAAGATGAGGAGGAAAGCAACAAATTGGGAAATCATCTTTACATTTAAGGGTTTTGATAAAGGTCTCATCTCTAAAATATATAGAGAATTGACTCATATTTATAAGAATTCAAGCCATTCTCTAATTGATAAATGGTCAAAGTATATGAACAGACAATTTTCAGATGATAAAAATAAAAACTATGAAAAGGTGCTGCAAATCAGTATTGATCAGTGAAATGCAAATTAAGACAACTCTGAGGTACTACTAGACACCTGTCAGATTGGCTAAAATGACAGGAAAAGATAATGACGAATGTTGGATGGGATGTGGAAAGGCTGGGACACTGATGCATTGTTGGTGGAACTGTGAATGGATCCAACCATTCTGGAGAGCAGTTTGGAACTATGCTCAAAAAGTTATCAAACTGTGCATACCATTTGACCCAGCAGCATTTGTATTGGGCTTATATCTCAAAGAAATCATAAAGGAGGGAAAGGGCCCCACATGTGCAAGAATGTTTGTGGCAGCCCTTTTTGTAGTGGCTAGAAACTGGAAACTGAATGAATGCCCATCAACTGGAGAACGGCTGAATAAATTATGGTATATGAATGTTATGGAATATTATTGTTTTGTGAGAAATGACTAGCAGGATGATTTCAGAGAGGCCTGGAGAGACTTGCATAAACTGATGCTGAGTGAAATGAGCAGAACCAGGAGATCATTATACACAGCAACAACAATATTATATGATGATCAATTCTTATGGACATGGCTCTCTTCAACAATATAATGTTTCAAACCACTTCCAATTGTTCACTGAAGAAAGCCATATACACCCAGAGAGAGGGATGTGAAATGTGGACTACAACATAACATTTTCATGCTCTCTATTGATGTTTGCTTGCATTGTGTTGCCTTTCTCTGATTTTTCTTTCTTGTAGATATGATTTTTCTTACAAAAAAATGATGTGTGGAAATATGTATACATATATTCGATTTGTCAAGAATTTTAACAATTAACATGTAGTTGATAGCCTGCCATCTAGGGGAAGGGTAGGGAGTAGGGGGGGGAAATTTTGCAACAAAAAGCTTTGTAAGGGTTAACATTGAAGAATTACCCATACATATGTTTTGCAAATAAAATTTTTAATAAAAAAAAACAAAAAAGAAAAAAAAAGAAAAGAAAAGTTGGGAGCAGAAGTGGAAAATGGTATTAGGGAGAAAATAGTACCTAGAAATATAAGAGAAAGTAATAATAATAATAATAAAATGTACTTACATTTTATAGGATAAAATTTGTAACGTGATCATTCCATCATTTCTCCCCATAGGAGTCACAGGAGGAATTAAAGATAAAAAGAAGCTAAAGTTTGTGGTTTTTCCCTTATTTTGATAACATTAAGACATAAAAGAAAAAAGAAAGGAAAAGATTATACATCTACTGGCTGTTACTTTTTCCTAAATTCTGTCCTATTCTCTGATTTTGTATACTAGCCAAGTCAATTTTGGAACTCTGTTAATTAGAATTAGAACCTTGAGAATTATTCAGACATTTGTTAACATCTCACTGGTCATTAAGAGTACAACCTTGTACCTGAAAATTTGTGAACAGTCTTTAAGACTAGAAATGTTGTGATAATTAATGTTTTATAAAATGATGTGAGATTCAGGTGGAGAGGAGAAGACATGACTGACATTCACATTATCTATACATCAAATCATGCATGCAGTGTTATGTAACGCAAGTATTGGTGATTAGATGTTTTGCCATTATCCCGAAACTGATGCTCACTGGTTTTTATATACCAAAAATTTGTATTTAGATAGTCTTTTTCTTCCAAGAAGCTTAGAGCCTTTTACAAATGACCCATCAATCCTCATAAAATTCTGTGAAGTGGGCAGGTGGCAAGTATCATTACCCAAGTTTTACATATGGCAAAGGCAACTGAAAAATCTGTGTGCAGCTACTTACCTAAGAAGATGACATTACATAAAAAAGAATGTCTAGAATTTGTTCTGCTGTATCATTTTTTTAAGATTAATTGAATTTAAAAGTTCAATTAATATTGTGAATTTTTGCCTTATTGCAAGATAAATAAGAGGTCTTCTGAACCTTGTCTAAGCTGTCTAAATCTTCTTTAATTGTGAAGCCCATAGTTAATTCAGGAATATCTGATATAACTTTTCTACAGCTGTTTTCAAAAAAATTAGTTAATATATAAAAGTAAATACCATTGTGACATCATTTGGCAAAATGCCCATCTTTAGCATTTATAGCTTTGCTCTCCTGAAGCTAACTATCCCTATAACATTATTTCATCTCACTGCATTTTCACAGACCCACTTGAATAATAGTGGGTGAAATATGTCTATTCAGCAATAAGGAAAAATCTGACCAATTCTAAATTCAATACAACAATGTCTATATATGAATTTATGTTGTTTACATTTGTTTACATCTCCCAAGAATATTATTTTAAGATGTGCATCTTGAGAACACAATACATATTTTTGCATAGATAATGACTACTGATCTGACTTTAGTAGGATATGTATTTTGAATATTTTTAATGCTATCTTTGTAAAATCTTTCCCATATGCCACTTTCTCTCCTCTGACACTGATATCACACTCTGGTCCAGTCCCTCATCACTTCATTCCTGGACTACTAAAATAGCCTGACAATTGGACTTCCTACTCCAACTCCCTCCCTACTCAAAATCATCCTACATTCAATTGTCAAAGTGGTCTTCCTAAAGCACAAATATGATCATGTTACTACCCTACTCAAAAAGACTCCAAGGCTCTAAAATAAAAAAAAAATTTTAAGTTTGCCACTAAAAGCAACTCTCACTTCCAACTTATCCTGTCTTGTTAAAGCTTAGACCACATCAGGTATTCTGTGATAAAATGACATTTTTATCCTTTTAGTTCCTGGACCAAAATGTACCATCTTCCAATTCCAGATAAATTGGCTTTCCCTTATGCCTAGAAAGCTCTCCCTCCTCATCTCCACCTCCTGATTTCCCTGGCTTTCTTCATGTTCCATCTAAAATCTTACCTTCTATATAGAAAATCTCTTTTCTTCCCTCAATGTTAATATTGTCTCTCTGTTAACTATTTCCCTTTTATCCTGTATATAGCTTGTTCGAACGGATATATTTGTATATTATCTCTCCCATTAAATTGTGAGCTTTTTGAGGTTAGGGACTGTCATCCATCTTTATGTTATTTTACTTTGGTATCCCCAGAACCTAGTACAAAGATTGGCACATAACAGATGTTTAATGAAGATTTACTGACTACTAATAATGAATTTGCATTGATTTACACACTATCTCTTCTTTTGATTCTTTTGATCATAATTCACTAAATATTTAGAGCTAAAAGGGATCTTATTATGGTACAATAGAAAAAGTATGGATTTGAAATCAGACGAACTGGGTATCCAGATTAATGAAGTGCAAATTTCCAGTTAATCAGTAACCATAGTTAGAATTTGATCTCAAGTTCTCTGATTTCCAATCCCGTGCTCTTTTCAACACACATTTGGCAAACAGCCATTTATGGCTACGAGCATATCATGTGGCAAAGAAACCCCTAATTTGTTGGATAGTAAAAATTAAAATAAAACTAAAATTAAAAGGTAATTTAAATTATAGTTGTTTTGCAATTAAAAAAAAACTTTTATGGACAGTAAGTACAATTAAAGGTAAAATTAAATAGTAAAATATATACAATATTTATATCTGCACAAATTGTTTAGAGTATGACACTTGTATTACATGATTAAGCTAATTCACTAATTGACAAATTTGAACACTAATCTGTGAGTCAAAAATAGATTACTTCTCCCAGATTGTCTCCCTGGATCTTCCCAGCAAAAATGCTCTTTCCTTATTTCAATTATGTTCTTTATGTAAGATAATATTCTATTTTGCACATTATTTGTGTGCATACTGTATTCTGTTCTACCCACCACTAGACTAGCATTGCTTTGAGGACAGGATCCTTGCCTGATTCAACTTTGTATCTCTCTAAGTGGCTCAGAAATGACCCTTAAAGATAGTAGATGTTTAATGTGTTTTTGTGTGAATGAATGAATATCATATCATACTTATTTGGAACTTTTGTCCTAAAAAGTTAAAATTTGGACATAACTGAGAAATTACTAAATAATAAAAATGCAATATGAGAAGACATATAACAAATGATATTATTGCTATTTTTATTGAATTGGCAATAAATAAATAATAGATACTCATTAAGTGCTTATATATTTTATGTGCCAGAGACCCTTTGTTAAGCAATGAGGATATAGGAAAAGTAAAAGATAGTCCTTGCCTTCATGGAGCTCACACTTGAATGAGGAAGATGGTACATAAAAAGAATCTGAAAAATGAGTGGAGTCTTTTCTTTGTTGGGAAAGTTTACCCAGTAAAGTAGAGACATGTGGAAGGCTTAAAGCAAGGTTGGAAGGAGTTTCAGAATTCATTCCATCTTGTAGAATGATAAATTTCTAGTGATGATGAAATACAGAAAAGTAGCCAGGTCAGAAATGATGGGAATTCCTTGGATGCTCTTCTTAAATGTGGAACAATTCAGGAGGAGCTCTCCATTCCCCCTAAATCCTCTCTAATCAGAAGGAAGCAGTCTCAGGATCAGGGCAAGTGAAGAAGTATGAGTTTCAGAACTAATTTCATCTTGCAGAATGATAAATTTCTGATGATGATGAAGCCAAGGAAAGCAGCCAGGTGGGAAATGATCAATGATAATGGATATATTTCATTTGTTGGTTTAGACCACGCCAATAACCTATAAAAGAAGAAAGTAGAACTACACACTCTCTAGGGTCACTTTTGTATCCGCCACAATATTATATCATTATATAATTGCAATTGTGGTGATTTATAGCTAACAGGTGTTTGTTTCCCGTGGTTATATCTGTGTTAATCAGATTTGGGGGTTTCAAGGAACACAGGCAAAAGCTTAGAATAAATTGATCTAACTAAACTGTTTTTGATAGCACGCAAACCAATTTAGGGGATGCATTCACTCATCCACGGGCACAAGACATATATCCTTTTCACCTCACTGTCATCTAAGTCCCTGTTCTGGTCCACCATGGGAAAGCACAGGGAAAGTGGCAGGTATCTACATCACAGGAAACCAGCTATCTCTGTCCAGACAACCTACCAGTACTACAGTCCCAAATGATGTTAGAAAGCTGTGACATTTTATACCAAGGTAGAAAAAGGGACTTAGCTGTTTTTTTTTTTTAAACATTAAAAACATCCATCAGAATAAGCAAATTAGACCAAGACAAGAGGTAATACAATATACTTTGGAGCCAGGGGCTGCCCTCATAGACTTGCCATAGTTCTTCCAGGTATGCCCCCTGCATTTTTCTTCTTCATGAATAAGCTTTTGTTAACCAGCATGCTAACATATCTGAGTAAGTCATTTAATCACTCTAAGTCCCTAGTTCCTCATTTGTAAAATGAGCTTAACAAAATCACCCTTTTTACAAGATTGTTATGAAGCTAAGTTTAAGATAGAGCATGCAAAATGCTTGGCAAACCTTAAAATTCTAACATTATCATCATTTTTATTATCATTATGACCATCATAGATACTCAGGTAATTGTAATCTACTTTCCAGAGACTATTAAAAGAATTCAAATGGCTTTTTAATTTTAATTGTTTCTAAAGCTAATTAAGGGAAACACAAGCAATAATGAACTTAACTAAAGACTTGGAAGACTATTATTGGAAGATGATTCCATTTCAGCCTTTGAAGTATTTCTTAGATGAAAAATATACTACAAAGGAACTCAACTGGGCATATATGCATCTCCTTTCAATTTTAGCTCCTAATTCAATTGTTCTGGCCCTGAAGGTGTCCCCTTAAATAATCTAGGATCGTGGCATATAAAGGGTAAGTACAATTTCCAGTAAGTTGTTACAATTTATAAGATGAAAAGAACAGTTTAAAAGTGGTTGCTTTTTCCTCCAATTAATATCAGTTTTTAAATTTCAGGTTAAATATTTACTATGAAACTGATTTCATAGATAGATTTAGAAATATGTATCTCATTTGAATGAAAATTGATTTTTTTTTACTTTGCTTGAACTAAAAAACAAATGGGAAGGGAATATGAAATTGCTAGAATAATCAAACATTTGGATTGAAAACTTATCGCTAAGTATTAATTGTTGCTAGGACAAAGATTTTAATATGTAACAAATCTTATAAAATATATATTTTTAAAAGTATGGAATATATTACTGTACAGGTGGTGCAATGGCTTAAGAACAGGTCCTAGAGTCAGGAAGCTGAATTCAAATCTAGCTTCAGATACAGATTAGCTAGGTGATATTGCCACTCATTTAACTCTTTTTTTGCCTCAATTTCCTCATCTGTACAAATAATAGCACTTATCTCCTAGGGTTATTGGGGGAATCAAATGAAATAATAATAATTGTAAAGCATTTAGCACAGTGTCAATTATTCAATAAGTTTTACATAAATATTAGTTATTATCATTATCTCCCCCATTAGAATATGAACCTGAGGTGAGGGACAGTGTTTAACCTTTCTTTGTATTACTGGCACCTAGCTCAAGGCCTCACACATAGTGTACACTTAAATATTTATTAACTAACTGACAGTACAAAGTCCAAATTAAAGAGAAATGCCATGTGGTTAAAGAAGTTCATCAGATGGCCCTGTTTTCATGTATCATGTGGGTTGCATTATCCTGTTAAATATTGTGGAGCCTCTCAGATAAGATCCATAACCACTCAAAGTAATCTGGTCCATCATTCCTCAAGAAAAACCAAGTAGATGAAGATATATTGTTCAAGTTTTGATAATCAGTTAGCAGTTATATGATTTTGTGGAGGGCTAGTCTATCAATGATGTTCAGATTGAACAAGTTTGTACAGCAAATGGATAATAAGGGGACTTAGAAGGAGAGAAGCTTGTATTTACTGTCAAAGACAAGTACAGAATTACCTTAGTAAACTTAAAAATCTTGCTCTCCCCAAATAGGTGTTTTTTAAGTACCATTGCTTTGCCTATGTTGTATGGCTGTGAGCTGTGGAATAATATATCTCTGAAGGACTGAATAAGTGCGATTCAAAGATCAACAAAAAAGAAATTCTTTTTGTAAATAGGTTGCAACATATAATAAATAAGGATTTTTGAAAAACTGTACTGAAGGATATCATCAAAGAAATGATCAAAAAATGGACTATTTATGTGATAGTAAAGATACATGATAATAATATTACAAAAGGAAGCTAGGTGGCACAATAGACAGTATATTAAGCCTGGAATCAGGAAGACTTATCTTCCTGAGTTCAAATCTGGCCTCAGACACTAGTTGTATGACTCTGGACAAGTCACTTAGTCAATTAATCTTGTTTACCTAGGTTTCATCAACTGTAAAATGAGCTGGAGAAGGAAATGGCAAACCCCTGCAGTATCTCTGCTAAGAAAACCTTATACAGGCAGCTAGGTAGCACAGTGTATAGAGCACCAGCCCTGAAGTCAGGAGGACCTTAGTTCAAATTTGGTCTCAGATACTTCACATTTCCTAGATGTGTGAGCCTGGGCAAGTCACTTGCCTCAGCAAAAAAAAAAGAAAGAAAAAGAAAAAGAAAACCTTACATGGTATCATGAAGAACTGAAAAACAAAGCTACTACTAAAGTGCTTTACAATTTACAAAAATAATTATATATTATCTCTTTTGATCAATGAACAGCCATCAGTAGAGCTCCCCTTTTATTTCTGAAGTAAATATAAAGCACCAACAGCCAATATTCCACTCTCTCTGCCTCCCAACTCTGGGAGTGACTTGCTCACTCCACCCCACTTTCCTAAACCCCCACACACCGACTTTGGCAGGCTAGATAGTGTCTTCAGGTGAATGGCTATTACTTTTAAGCTATTAGGGTGAATCTTCATATGGATGGAATGCACTCCTACTTCTTGCCACTGTAGACCCAGAGCATTCTAATTTACACAAAGCTATAATTCTTAAACATGAAACATGTTTACTAAATAAGAAAGGCAAAAGCAGTAATAATCGTATTATACTATTTGCTCTACAGGAGAGAAAATGAGGAATTAACTGTAGGATAACTATAGGAGTTAGTACATGGAATAGAGTCCTGGTTCTGGGAAGTATGAAGATGTGAGTTCAAATGTGGTCTCAAACATTTAGTACTTATGTAAATCTGAGCAAGTTACATAGTCTCTACTTGCCTCAGTTTCCTCATCTGTAAAACTGAGGATGATAAAAACATCTACCTCACAGGGCCACTGGAGCATAAAATGAGATCATATTTATAAATTACTTCATAAACCTTAAAGTGATATAAATGGTACTTATATAGGTAAATTATTACACAAATGAAAGGTATTATTTTATCACAAAAAAACAAGACTTCACAAGGAAGAAAATTTTGCTTTCTGCCATGAATTGTAGAGTCAACTAGGTTTCAGTCTAGTCTCTCAGTTCATGCAGTCAAAAAGGCCAATCTGATTTTTTTTATTCCTCCCCCTCACCACACACTCCTCTGATTCACTCCCATTTCCCCCATCTAAAGCTTTTATCATTAGCTATTCTCTTCAGGTAGCTTTTGGGTCTTTGTTCTGAATCTTCCTCTATTCAACTTCTGACATTCTTCTCCTCAAAACAGCCTCCTTGATTTAGCAACTCATCTCTAGACCTTATGAAGAGAAACTAAAATAAATAAATAAATAAACAAATAAAGCCACAAGAAGAATTATTTCTTTTATTTATAATTTCTCAGTTACAGTCTTTAAAATTGAAATCAACGCTATGAAAATAAGGAGACGAATTGCAATTCACTGCTACCATCTTTACCTCAGTACTATTGATTCTGAGCTATTTTCTGATGGGTCCTCTCAATATATTTATTTGAGGGATTTTTTTCATTAGATCCTCAGAATTTTTTCAAGCTGCTTTTTGTCTTTTTTTTTCTATCTCTTCTGAGAAGAAACATATCCATATATAAAAGGGGCTTCATTACAAACAATGAATATCATAGGTTGGGTGAAACCCTTCTATAATGGAATTGTGATTCCATTAGTGTATATATACACTACACACACACACACACACACACACACACACACACATACATATGAACACATACACACACAGACATTAGGATGTGATTCAGTTATATAAAATTGGCAGAAATGGGTTAAGTTGGGAACTCAAATTCTCTTGAGCATTAGCATATGAACAAGGAGGAAAGAATATTTCCAAGAAGTAGCACCTCCTAAGACTGAAAAAAAAAAAAGATAATAAAAATTCAAGTTGCTTCAAAATGCCTATCATTACTGGGTTTTCTTAGGACCCTGTTAGATGAAACCCACCAGAAAATAAGCAGTCATAAGTGGCAATTTCAGAACTACTATGCAAAAAAAAAAATCATGGGTGTCTCTTGAAGTCATCTTCTCCAATGAGATTACTAGTGCTATCTTTCTTTTGTTCTAACAGAGAAGCCTCAGTGAAATTCCCATAAAAAGTAATATTAAGTTTCTTACTTATTCCCAATTAGGGGCAAATGTTACTGTTTGTGGAGGAAATGTGGTAGAGAGTCTGGTCTACCTGGAAAATAGTATTTTCTCTATCAAGGTGAATGATTCAATAATAAGAGATGAAAGAACAAAAATGAATATTACAGAATTGATACTTCTAAATAATAAGGGAACTGTGGGAGAACACCTAGTTCCCTTCAATGAATTCAAGTCACCTGGCCCAGGTGAATTTAATCCTTGGGTACTGAAAGAACTGGCAGAGGTATTCCTGAGCCTCTCTCAGCAATATTTTCAAAGATCAAAATTCCCACTAAAAATATTTATTTAAAACTTAAATTAAAAATTATTTAAAAGGAAAAAAAGCATTGCCATGTGCACAGCAGATGAGATGATTCAAAATGTGAAACAATAAATTTTCATTCCAAGAAAGCCTTTATAATAAATATTACACATTGTGTTTGGAACTATCCACCTTTTCTTTCCTTCCTTGCAGGTTTTCTTTTGTTCTCTGCTATGTACTTTTCTTCCCCCTCATCTCCTTCAAGAAAACTACAATTTTGGATATATATATCTATATGTCTATATCTATCTATCTATCCACATATATATACATATATGTATATACACACACCTACATATACATAAGCATGCATGCATACACATATATACATGTACATACATGGATATATATAATCTCACACACATATATACATATATGTATATATGCACATGTACATTCATATTTTACTTCTACCAGCTATCTTGCCTTGCAATTATTTAACCTATCCCTCAATGATCTCTTCCTTATCCTCTCCCATCACCTTCTCCCTCCACCTTTTCCCTCCTTCTTTATCCCATTCCCATTAATCTATAAACCCTTGTATATGTCCCTTTTCCTACTTCATCCCCCTCTTATTTCTTTATAAATTTAGAAGACTTTCATAAAAATATAGTGTTTTCTAAAGGTGGATAACATCATCCTTTGTAAGTCCTAATTTTTCTATATTTTTCTAAATCCACCAATTTATCATTTCCTACATTAGAGCAATATTTCAACTTTATAACTACTTAGTTATATTAAATAGTCTATAATAACATTGATTAATATGGATAACACATAGTATAGTTTCTCTATTTTTCTCATTTGATTGAATCTATTTTAGTTTTAACTTTATTGTAAATCAATAATTAATACCCCCAATTTTTTTCTAATAAAATCTACTCCTGAGGGGGGCGGAGCCAAGAGGGCAAACTGCAAACAGCTTTCTCTGTGAACTCCTGGGACCTTCCCTCAAACCCAGACAAAGTGAGCCTTCCAAATGGTTTTTGAGTGAGGGCCCTGCCAAACATTTGGACTACAATGCACTTCTATCAAAAATCTACCTTGAAAGAACTCTGGAGAAGGTTAGCCTCAGGGGAAATCGGCCACTGGTCCCGATCAGACTCCAGCCGGGGCGGAAGTCAGGGCTGCGATAGAGGGGCGGATTTGAGGCACCCAGGAAGCCCCTGGGAGACACCTGGGCCACTTTGCTCTGCTTGCAGGCAGGTGCTTTGGCAGATCTGCCTTTGCTAAAGGGTGGATCGTGAGCATCTGAAAACGTGGTCCTAGTGCGAATCTAGCCAGACCAGCCTCAGACCGGAAGTCAACTCCGCAAACTGCCCCAGGACAAATACAAATTATTGCAGTTTTCTCTGCTTTTGACCAATATCCCAACTTTAAATCATGAGCAAGAAGCAGAAGAGAGCTCTCACCATAGAAAGCTTTTACAGAGAAAAAATAGAACAGTCCCCAGATCCTGACATTATGAAAACAATCCCAGATGAAGCCACAAAGGCAGACTTAAGTTGGTCTCCCTTTCAGAAGGCTTACCTGGAAGATTGCATTAAGAATCTCAAAAGAGAGCTAGAAGAAGAATGGGGAAATAAATTGAGATCAGGGAAACAGAAATATCAAAAACTGGAAAATAGGACTGGTGAATTGGAAAAAGAAAACAGTTCACTGAAAAACAAAATTGGTGAATTGGAAAAAAATCACCAATTCACTGGAAAATAAAAATGGTGAATTGAAAAACAAAATTGGTGAATTGGAAAAAGACAACAATTCACTGAAAAACAAAATTGGTGAATTGGAAAAAGACAACAATTCACTGAAAAATAAAACTGGCAAAATGGAAAAAGAATGCATTGAATCAAGAAATTCAATTGGCCAGCTACAAAAGGAGCTAAAAAGATAACTGAAGGAAATAATACTTTAAAAATTAAAATTGAACAAATAGAAGTAAATGACTCAATAAGACTTCAAGAATAAGTTAAACAAAAACAAAAAAATGAAAAAATAGAAGAAAATATGAAATATCTCCTAGGAAAAACAACTGACTTGGAAAACAGATCCAGGAGAGACAATTTAAGGATTATCGGACTCCCTGAAAGCCACGATGAAAAAAAGAACCTGGATGCTATCTTCCAGGAAATCATGAAAGAGAATTGCCCTGATGTTTTAGAATCAGAAGGCAAAATTGGCATTGAAAGAATTCACCGATCACCTCC
>JAJPUD010008258.1:3693-58691 GCA_023553655.1 Myrmecobius fasciatus
TTTTTTTTTTTTTTTTTTTTTTTTTTAGACCGCGTGGATATCTCTTTAAGGTAGGGAAAAAAACGGCAGCTGAAACTTCGGCTGAAGATCTTTGCCCTGGGGTACTTCGGGGAATTAACTTAAGGTGCTGGGCCGGTGGGGGCTAGGACTAAGTTGGAATTACTCCTTAAACAAGGCAAGTCTGCCAGAACACTTGCCCTCAATCAGGGCAGAGTGTCCCGAGTGCCTCAGATAAACTCCAGGTGTTTGGAATTTGGAGTTTGGAGTTTGGAATTTCTGCCACAATGAGCTAAGCTGAGTCCCACCCTCACTTTCGGCCTACACCTGAGTCCTCTGTTTATCCCTCTGTCCGTGTTAGACAAACCTGATGTGAAGTTCTTCAGAGATATCAGCAAGCAGTGTCCAAATATTTCTGGATTCATTGACTTGAAGATCAGTTCAGAGGCTTATTTTATTGTTGATTTGAGAGAAGATCGGAGGAGAGGCAGAGAGTCACCTTTTCACTCCGCCATCTTGGTTCCGCCCCCTCACCTTCCATGCCCTTCCTAAAGAGAAGTCTAAAATAACTCAAAGTAAAAAAAGGTCATAGAGAAATATGAGTCATTAATGCAATAAGCAGTCAAAAGAAGCAAGTGTGATCCTGTACTCTCTTGAGAGAGCTATAGCTTCCTGGAATAAGGTAACATTATACTGTTATGCTCTGGAACTCACTCTCTCCTCATCTCCATCTCCTGACTTGCTTCAGAACTTAGCCTAAACTTCCACCTTCTGCAAAAAGGCAATTCTCCTTAATCTTACTACTTCCCTTATGAAATGACACTCAGTTTATATTGTCTATATTTTGTTTCAACGTAGTTGTTTGCATGTAGTCTTCCCATTGTCCTAGGAGTGCTTAAGATTAAGGACTATCTTTCTTTGTATGCTCAGGGCCTAGTTAAGAACTTGCCACATAGTAAAGTCTTAATAAGGACTAGTTAACTGCCTCTACATTGATTGGTCCATATCTAGAGAAGTACATTCTAGTTCTCAATATCCTTTGAAGGACATTGGAAAACTGGAGAGTATCAAGGATAGGAATTCAGTATGCATCCCATCTTCCAAAGGAAGCCTTCCTCACTTTATCTTAATTCTAGTGACTTTTCTCTGTAATTGTTTCATATTTGTCCTGTATATAGTTTGCTTTGAATATATTTATTTGCATGCTTTCTTCTCCAATAGACTTTAAGTTCATTGAGGGCAGGGACTGTCTTTTGCCTCTTTTTGTATATCCAGCATTTTAAATAAATGTTTATTGATTTATTGATGTCATATGAGGATCCTTTGAACTGAAAATGTGCAATCTGGAAAAAAAGACTCAGGGAGAACCTGATAACTTTAATGTTGAAGTTACTAGATTTGTTTTGTTTGTCTCCAAATAACAGAATTGGGAGCAATGATGGAAATTGCTAAAAGATAAATTTAGGCTTGATATTAGGAAAACAAAATAAAACAAAACAATACCTTCCTACCAATTAGAGTTGTACAAAAATTGAATACTTCAGATGATTGATTCTCTTTCACTAGAAGTGTCCAAGCAGAGGTAGAATGGCTCTTTTGTCAACTATGTTATAGTTGAGGTTCTTTCATGTATGGGACTTGAACTTGATGATCACCAAGGACCCTTCTAACTTAAAAAATTCCGTAATTCTCTGCATAATTCCTATTTCTTATGGTACTTCTACTCAGATTTACCTATTCAATAAATTAAAAGGAACTCTAGTAAAACATCTCTTTGATGTAGTGGAAAGACTACTCAACTTGAAATGCAATGACCTGGGTTCAAATCCCGGCTCTCCCAGTGACTAGTATGTGAATTTGGGCACTGTACTCAATTATCTTGCCATACCAGTTAAAAGAGAGTATATCATGTTTTCAGATTGAGGCAAATAATCATAGCTAGCATTTATATTTAAATAGCATTTATATAGAATAAAATTTCAAGGCATATTATGAATATTATCCCTTTTTTTTTTTACAACTGCAAAATAGGTGCTATTATTTTCTTCTATTTACAGATGGGAAAACTGAAGCAGACAGCAGTTATGTGATTTCTCCAGAGTTGCACAGGGAATCTGATTACTTTCAGAGAAATAATGTTCATTTTATAATTATTTTATAAATATACAAACTTACTGAGTATCTATTAAGATCCAGTATGAAGTTTGTTCAAAATGAGTTTGCTATCACAAATATGAATCCACATCCTTTTACTACTTCTTCTTCTGAAATTATAAAGGAATAAAGAAATTCCAAAGATTAAATTGTGGTGCTTCTATACTGCTCTCCCTCATCCCTCCCCCCAACTATTTGCTTTCTTCTGCATTTCTGATAAACCATCTCCTAGCTCAAGTTTAATGCAAATATTTATTGGTCATATGGGATTTGTTTTGCATTTTAAGTCATAAATGTATTTACTAATACATACTTTGATCAGAAACATTTTTCTTATTTTTCAACATAAAGACTTTAGGAAATTATCTATTTTTCTACCACCATTGTATTTATTTCCACAGTTAACTGCCCCTCACCTTGTGAATTTATTTTGCTTTTTTGTGAATTGAGAGTATTTGGGGCTCATTCAATTTCATACAATCTCTTCCTAATTGATACTTGTGATTTTCAGAGCTACACATTTTATGCATTATCTAGTTGCATTCATTTTGATAGCACTATATAGTGTTACTGCTTCTGCTTATAGACCTCAGCACAATAGTACAAAAAACTGTACTCTCTATTTAAAATCTTTGGTTTCTTTTTTCATTTTTAATTTCCCCTTTCTCTTTCTCTGTCATTGGTAGCATTGGCTGTGTTTTTGTAAGGTTCTGGACCTCTGTAACTTTCAGATTGTCAATCATTTTTATGTTTACTTTTTTTTTTTTAAAGTACATATAATTTTTTGTTATTGAAGGAGCCTGCACGTGGCAGCAAGGTCTGGGCAGAGAAGGAAGAGGAAGTTATTACTGCTCTCTTCTGGCTGCCTACAATAATAAATCATAACTCACCATCCCCTCATCGATGGGTGGCGAGAGATTGATCTCTGTAAATACATGTGACCCTGCAAGTTTCAGTTTACATGCCCTATCCCTTGGTGTTCTTGCCTGTGGAGAGTCTTTTCCTTCCTGAAGTTAGACAAAGGTTGCAAGAAGCAAGTTTGGGGCTTCAAAGTACCGGAAAAGCGAATGTTGTCTTATCCTGTTGCTTCAGTGAAAATCCAGCTGGTGATGTTTAAATAACCAGGGTGTGAGGCTGCATTTGTGAAGTGTTCAGCCCACTGCTGAATAGTCCTTATCAATTTGGAACTTTGGGGACCTTTTGAAAAATGCCATTTTCCAATGTCATTATCTCTTCCATGAAAACCCATAAACTTTGGCGCACATTCTAATTGTGCATAATACATGAAATGAAATGAAATGTTATAATAATGTTCACCCATTTTCTTCAGGGTTTTCCCATGATAACATTTTTGCTATAAAATCTAAACAAAAGACACACAAAATGAGGTTACTTTTATACAATGATTTCCCATAAGAAACATTCAAAGAAGCCAATTTCAATGTAAAAAAACAAAAACAAAAACAAAAACCACCAAAAAACCAAACGGATTTTGTTCTACTTTGAAACAACTAACTTCTCAAAAGTAGATAGATTGCTTTACTATAGATATGTCTTTTGAAATTCCATTTTAAATTAATTCATTAGACAAAATTGTGAATATAATATACATTGTCAGTATTAAAGCATATATTTTATATGTATGCTTACATATATTGTATATGGCCCCAAAATCTATTTGGCCCTATTGTCATATTAATACTTGTGGACAATAGAATTTTTTAGGGAGAAAGAAATTGCTAAGTTGGGAAGCATAAGCATCCTTCTCTTCCTTTAGGCACTTTCATCATAAAGTGACTCTGTACCCTCTACTTTAGCAAACCAGGTCATAGTGGTGGTGGTGGTGGTGGTGGTGGTGGTAGCATGTAGAATATTGAACTGAAAGTGAGGATCTCCCTATAAACATTAAATGTTTTGAAATGAGTTAAAATTATTATCATTATTGTTTTGAAATCCAGTAGTCTTATATGCTGTCTGGCACTCATTGATAAAATAATTTTAAATAAATACTCTTCATTAGCTATTACTGACTTGCTCTGTAACATGAGGTCAGTGGCTTGACTTCCTTGAGCTCCAGTTTTCTCATCTATAAGAATGAGGAAATTAGATAATTTGCTAGGGTCCCTTTCAGCTGCACAGCTCTGGAATTCTGGTCTGTGACCAGTGATAAAATGCTACCACAGCAGAACTTTTTCAGTACTGCCAATGACAAGTCTACACTTTTAAAATGCCTAACTGTGCTAGTACACTGAATAAGAAGTAAATTCCTAGGGGCTTTCAAGTTGTTGCAGGGTATATTTCTGCTCTGTCTCAAGAAAAGTTTGGGTTGGTCAGAAGAAATTAGACATGAATAAATTAATTGTGCAGCTTTAACCTTTTAGTCTTACCTTTGCCTATCTTTTGTTCATTTAAAAATTAGACTTCAGATTAGCCTCTTCTAAATTTGTCAGATAGAATTTTGGACTATTCTATACATATAAAGTACTCGATTTGTTTTAAATGAGACTACCTGTTTTGGCTATTTCAAGGCTTCACTAAGAGAAGAAAAATATGAATTGTCTATATACTTACCTATCTACTATAACCATCTGCATTTTCCTGCTGATCAATTTAGAATCTTGATTTTACCTATTAGTATTTATAATGTTTATATGCATCACCATGGTAGCTGGAGCTGTCTTGGGTACATATGTTTAAACTTTTGAAAAATAGAAATGTTACTCTTAATCTGAAAAAAGTATAGTTTAGGGATGGAATTGTCCAAAGAAATCTTTAGGAAAAATGATAAAAGATCTTTAAATTGAGTTTTATGTGATAAGCACACAATAAAATACTAATATATGAACAAAGAGGTATAAGGAGAAACTCCTTTCATAGCTGATCACTGTCTTTCATTAGATAAAAGTTGTACTTTTCAAAATGTATTTTATAGTTCTAAAATGTACTTGGTTTATTAATTTTTTCTAGTACTAATCTTTAGTCTCATATGATCTACTGTGGCCTTCCTTCTTGCTCAAATCTCCTTTATCCTTAAAAAAAAAAATCCCTATCTCCTTTGGCTAGCTAAACTCCTAACAAAAAAAAGCTGCACTTATTACATTCATTCCTATCTTATTTGGTCACCTTGGAACCTTTTACAACTTGACTTCTGACCTTATCACCCAGATCAATAATTCACAATTGTAAAAAACTGATATCCTTTTCTCTATCATTATATTTCTCCACAGCTCTGTAGTTTTTGACCCTATTGACTACTTTTTCCTCTTGTAGACTCTTTTTGTGACAGTGTTTTCTCTTGGTTTCCCTCCTAAATGTCTAACCACTCCTAAGTCAATTTTGCTAGTATATCACATCCCCTACCTGTGGATGTACCCCCAAGGCTTTATTTTGGGCCCTTCTCTGTCTCTGAACTCTTTTTCTTAATGTTATCTTCAGCTCAAATGAGTTAAATTATCATCTCAGTGCAGATAACTCCAATATCTGCATATTCATTCTGATTTCCCTCTCTAGAACAGAACAGTCACCCAATTACCTAATGAAAATTTTGAACAGGATATCCTGTGGCTATCTTGAATTCAATCTATCTAAAACAGAACACATTCTTTCTCTCCCCTGTAGTCCACTCCTTTTTCATACTTCCCTATTTCTTTTGAAGCTACCCTTATTCTCAAAGTTACTGGTGTTTAGAATCTTAGTGCTTTCTTGTACTCTTCATTTCAGATAACTTTATACATCCAGTCAGTTGTGAAATATTTTCATTTCATCTCCTACATTCCTCATCCTCTCTCTAGTCACACAGGCACCACCCTAATTTAAATCCTTATCACTTTTCCTCTGGACAACTGCAATATCCTCCCTCCTCCTTTCTCCCCTCCAATTCTTCTTATACACAGTTGCCAAGGTAATTTTCCAAAATCTAGGAGTGACCATATCACTCCCCTACTTAATGAACTTCACTGAGCTCCCATAACCTTTAGAATCAAATATAAACTCCTTTACATGGTGTTTAAAGCCCTTTGTTCTCTGGCTTCAGTTTTGTTGTACGTGATGCCTATCCGTATAAACTATGGTCTAGCTAATTTGGCTTTACTACAGTTTCTTATAAATAACATCCTATTCTTCATCTTTGAATCTTTGCACTAACTAACTTCTAATTAGCATGTACTCATGCCTTGTCCTAGAATCCCTAGTTTTTTTAAGGCATATTTCAGATGCTTACCTAAAAATGAAGCTTTTTGGGACACATATCCCTCCCATTGTTTGCCTCAAAGGTAACCTTATATTTGTAAAGTGTTTAGCACACTCCCTGGCATATGGTAGGCACTATTTAAATACTTTTTTATGTTATTACTAAATACTTCTTCATGTTCGTATTATTTATTCCTTCTAGGCTGCAATTTTAAACTCCTTAATTTTCTGGGACTGTTTCACTTTAATCTTCATCTCCTCAGTATCTGGTACATAGTAGGTACTTCCTAAATGCTTGCTGGTTGACTAATTCACAAGATATTGATGATGCAGTAATGGAAAAAAAAATTAACATTGAGGTTGAGCTTATCTTTTCCCGATTAGTTGATTAAATGAAGGATTATTAATAACTTCTTATGCTCTATCAGTACAGCAATGGATTCAATTGCCACATATTTGCATGTAGGTTTGTATGTTTACAGTGTTTGCATTACACTTAATTCCAATTTGACATTGTGAAGTATAAATTATTGCGGCCCTTTTAATGTACTAAATTTAACCAACTAAATGTTTCAAAATCTTTCCAAAATCCAGACTCATTTTGGAAAAAGACCTGCTTTGTACCCCGATAGATCAACCAACACAGACCAGTATGCTATACCTAGGAAAATTTCATTTATCAGAAAGACAAATTGGTTTTACTAATTTTTAAAGTCATCTTAGAGCTTATTAAGCCACATAAAGACTGCAGTAAAGTAGGAATTCTAAAAATACCTAATAAATTAGCAAATTTTCATTTGCTATTATATTATATTCTACATAAATATTTTAAAAGCAACATCTTTAATATGTAAGCTTAAAAACTTGTAAAAAGTCTTTTATTATGATCTGTAAAACTGAAATCTCAATTTGAGGAGTCCTAGAGGGAGCTACACTAATATATTTATACAAAACCATTCTATTATCTATAGTGATGATTTATCTTTTTACACTGATAATATGCATGTATAGCAGTTTCAGATTCTGATCTGAAGATGTTAAAGTACTAGGAAACAAAAACTCTTTGATTTTTTTCCTTTCAAATTATTGTTTTCCTGTACAAATAGTTCATATAATATGATTTTCATTGTGCATATGTGCTGCACATGGATGTGTTTAAAGAAGAGGAAATACTTTTTTTCTCTTGTAGAAAGAAAAAATATTTCCCCCAAAAACATGCTTATAATGTCATATATTTTTCTTTTTTATTGTTACTGGAAAGGTTTAGCTCTTGTGCCTTGTGAGATAATGAGTTTGATATCTTTTAAATTTACGTTTAGAATTAAAGGGAAGGAAAGGCATCATTACTTCTCTCCTTTTATGCAAAGTTATATAGATTTGTCAATTGTGAATTACAGTACAAAAATATGAGCTATCCATGCAAAAACATTAAGATTTCTGAGAGGGCATTCTCATTACTTAAAACAAAAGCATAAACTTTTGAGAAGTGGAGTGATTGTATCAAAACTGTTGTGTTTGAATCTTTAAGGAATATTCAGAACTGCAATAGGACATGCAAATATAACCAGTAATAATGCACAATATTAAAAGATAAAGTACCTTCAAGAACTGTAGAACAAATGCTGCATGAAGCCCCAAGGGAAAGGAAGACTTGGGAAAGATTTAATGGAGAAGGGGCATTTGAGTTTTTCTGGAAAACATGAACTTGTAATCAGCAAAAATAGAGAAAGTATGAACAAAGCATGGAAGTGAAAGAACATATGGTGTATTATAAGGAATAGATATCAGAGGAACTTTGATGTAACAACTGTGAATAATGATAGCACCAAAGGAGGTAAAGATTGGAAGAGTTCTACTTTCACAATGGTATACCTATCTGCCCTTCCCGTAATTACTCATACATACACATACACACATACACATAGATTTTTCTGTTGTGTTTCTTAAGATGCTGAACATAAGAAAAAAGAAAGAACTATATAGGTGCAGTGACAAAGTAGGGTGTCAACTTCTTTCATCTGAAGGTATAGAGGTGACCTATATCCTACCTTACCTACTTCTCTCCTCAACCATGGATATGAGAGTCCAAGCCTACAGACACCATTGCAGGACTGCATTCTTTCCTTGATACCAATTATTCTAAAAAATTGATACAAATAGTTCAATTATGGTTACTCCCTGTTATCTCTAGGATCAAATATAAAATGACATTAAAAATCCATCATAACCTAGCCCCTTCCTACCTTTGTCACACCTTACTCTCTGCCATGTACTTTTAAATTCAGTAATGTTGGCCACTTAACTTTTCCATTAATAAGACACTCATATCTCAGTTCTAGACTTTTTCCTCTTATGACATCCCTGGAACACTCTTCCTCTTCAACTCTGCCTACAGACTTCCCTGGCTTCCTTTAAGTCCCAAGTAGAATGCTATCTTCCCTAACCCCTTTTAATTGTAATCCCTTCCATTAATTATTTCTTATTTATCATGTATAAATTTGCTTTATCTATAGTTGTCTGCATATTGTCACCCCCAGTATGTTGTAAATAACTTGAGGGCAGGAACTATCTTTTGCCTCTTTTTTTGTGTCCCTCATACTTGGTACAGTGTCTGGTACATAGTAGGTACTTAATAAATGCTTATTGATTGACTAATGGTTCCTCATCATTGTTTGCTAAGAGGAGATAGAATTCAGCAGGGAGAAAAAGGACTTGAAATTAACTTAGTACTCTCATCATAATGTTGAGCAAGAAAGACATTTATGGTGTACTGAGTGGTGAGAGTGATCATGGGAATAGAATCTTGATTCAAGTTAACCACAAAAAATTAGGAAAAGATTTATGTAAGTTCTAAAAGATGACCAGTATAGCAGCTGTCTTTTTAATAAGCATGAAAAAGAAAATTAAGAGCTTTCCATTGCTAAAGCAATCATTTACATGTCTCTTAGCCTTTATTCTACTTTTCTCATTACACACTGTGATAAGATCTTAACCCCATAATGTCACAATTGTTTAGTTTCCAAAATGTTATCTACTCTAGACATAAATGAAAAATAGAGAAATTTTAAGTTCATAGAGAGCAATGTATTTTTCTTAGCTTTAAGAATTCAGACCTTTCAGATAAAATATATCTACAAATGTGCACAAGAAATTTTATAAAGAATTTATGCTGTGTAGTTGATATTTATCACTCCAGAATAAGCTGCTGACAAACTGGATGTTTCAATGTTTTAATGAAAATATGATCACATTTAATGTGAGTAATTTCTTCAACAGTACATATCACAACCTATCTCCTCCTTGTGCGATTCTTACTCTTGGCATCTAATCATCCCTTCACATGAGGGTCCATCCAATTAAGGGCTTTCATCTAAGTCTCATGATGCTACCTGAGTAACAACAGTAGCACATGTAAAGATTGTCCATTGGTTGTCCCTCACTCTTGCTACGTAATCAGCTTAAATATTTTCCTGGTCATTCACTTCTCTGATGTGTTTTCCTTTATAGAGATATAAAATTAGACTTATCGATAAGTAATTATGTTTTCTTGATTGCCTTTTATTCAGTGGTAATGTCACAATGTCTGATTTTTCCCCAGATTTTTAATATCCTTTATTCTTTCATATACTTTGAGAATTGATCTCTCTTTGCCTTCAAAATTGTATTTCCTCCATGTGGTTAATTTGCTAATATTTGGTTTGGTCTGCTTCTTCTTCTCATCTTTGCTTTCCTTGGTATTATCCTACTTTTTTTGGCATCATATCAAAGTCCAAGTGCAGTAGATATTCTTCATGGATGGAGAATGTTAAAGATCCCCCCCTTTTTAATGTATTGGTTATTTTTCCAATTTGATCTTTAAATGCCCTTAAAATTAACTGAATTAATATTATTTCACAAAAACCCTTCTTGCTATTTCATAAGGCAGCACTGCTTGTAAAGGCACCATCATCCTCCCATTCATACAGGCTTCCAATCTTGATGTCATCCTTAGTTCTTCACTACCAATTACCTCATATATTCTATCTGTTGTGTAGTGTATGCTTGTTGTTTCTACCTTCATGATATTTTTCTTGTATCTCTCCTTCTCTCTACTCCCATAGCCACTACCCTAATAAAGTCAGTTAACCAATAAATATTTAATATGTGGCTATTTGCCAGGTTTTGTGCTAAATAGCAGATCTACAAAGGCAAAAAAAATTAGTTCCTACTCTCAAGCCATATACAATCTAGTAGAGGACAGAACATGAAAATAATTATGTGCAGGATAAATTGGCAATAACTAATAGAGGAAAAGAATTAGCATTAAGAAGAATCAGAAAAGACTTGTAGAGGATGGGATGTTAGCAGTCTTGAAGGAAGCCAGGGAACCACTTCTTAACTGAATGTTTTCAATTGCCTTCTGGTTGGTCTCCTTTAATTCTATCTTTATATTTCAATCCATCCTACCTATACTCAAGTGCCAAAGTCTTTTCCTTAAGGTCCAAGTCTGATTGTATCATGCCCTACTAAATAAATTACAGAGGCCCTCTATTATTACCTTCTGGATCAAATATAATCTTTGGCCTTTCACATCCTGGTCTCTTCCTATCTTTCCAGTCTGATAACACTTTAATTCCCACTTCTCAGAGTATAATCCTGCCTTGCTGGCTTATATTCTTCAAACATGACACTATCTCTGTGCCTTTGCATTAACTGTCCTCTTTGCCTAGAATCTACTCCCTTTTCTGCTCCATCTCTTGGTTTCTCTGGCTTCTTTCAAATGCTGAAGATCTTCCCTCATGTGTTTCTCTGTCCCCCTACCCTCCCACCTTAATTCTACCTTCCTTCCTTTGGAAATTATCCTTCATCTATTGTGTGTGTGTGTGTGTACACCCACATATCTATCCGTCTATATGAACATATATATATGTATGTGTGTGTACATAGTTATTTGAACAAGAAAATAAGCACTCTAAAGGCAAAGACAATGTATCTTTGTTTTTTTTTAATTAAAGCTTTTTATTTGCAAAACATATGTATGGGTAATTTTTCAACATTAACTCTTGCAAAACTTTCCATTACAAATTTTTCCCCCCTAGTCCCTACCCCTCCCCTAGGTGGCAGGAAGTCTACTACATGTTAATTATGTTAAAATACTTGACAAATCGAATATGTGTATACATATTTTTACAGTTATCTTGCTGTGCAAGAAAAGTTGGATCTACAAGAAAAAAAAATCTTAGAAGGGAAATAATGCAAGCAAACATCAATAGAGAGCATGAAAATGTTATGTTGTGGTCCACATTTCATATCCCTCTCTCTGGGTGTAGATGGCTTTCTTCATTGAACAATTGGAACTGGTTTGAATCATCTCATTGTTGAAGAGAACCATGTCCATCAGAATTGATGATCATATAGTCTTGTTGTTTCCATGTATAATGATTTCCTGGTTCTGCTCATTTCACTCAGCATCAGTTCATGTAAGTCTCTCCAGGCCTCTCTGAAATCATCCTGCTGGTCGTTTCTTATAGAACAATAATATTCCATAACATTCATATACCATAATTTATTCAGCCAGACAATGTATCTTTATATCTCCAGTTTTTAACAGAGTGCCTGGCACATAGTAAACTCTTAATAAGTGCATGTTGATTGCCTAATATTTTACAAACCAGTTAATATTCTAAACCAACACACTGATTATTCACTTTCCTTCACTCTTTTTTTTTTTTTTTTTTTTGCTTTTTGCTGAGGCAATTCAGGTTAAGTGACTTGCCCAAGGTCACACAGCTAGGGAATGCTAAGTGTCTGACATCAGATTTGAACTCAGGTCTTCCTGATTTCAGGGCTGGTGCTCTATACACTGCGCCACCTAGCTGCCCCTCCTTCACTCTTCTTACCCCATGCCCAATTAATTGCCAAGTCTTGTGATTCTACCTCTGCAAATTCTCTCATCTATCTTTCTCTCCATTCAGATGAGTACTAGTTTAATCCCTCATTACTCCTCACCTCTTTGTCTGTTCCAGTAGTCTCATAATTGGTCTCTGCTTCTTGTCTCTCCCCTTTCCAGTCCATCAGCATAAGTCCAACTATGTATTCTTCTTTTCAAGAATTTTTTTTGGCTTCCATTGCTTCTAGCATGAAATGCATATTCTTCAGCTTGGCACTTGAGGTCCTTACAGCCTGCCACAGCTTGTGTTTCTAGTCTGTCCACATAACTCCCCTCACACCCTCTATTTCAGTCAAACTCGCATACTTGCTGTTTTTTTTATATTTGGTATTCTACCTCTTACTTTTTTGCCTTAACACAGAAGGGTTCCACATTCCTAGAATGTTATCTCTCATCACCTCTGCCCTTAGAATCCTATTGTCTCTCAAAGTCCAACTCAGATACTGCCTTGTATGGAAAGCCTTTCTGCTCCCTTTCCTTCCTCAAATTATATTGTTTTTAGTTATCTGTAACATCGTATTCCCTGCAAAATATATGCTCCGTAAAGTTAAGGATTATTTTTTGCTTTATTTTTTGTGTACCCAACATCTAATAATAATTCAGTACCTGGAACATGATAGGTATTTAGTAAATGCTGTGAATAG
Source organism: Myrmecobius fasciatus (assembly GCA_023553655.1). NCBI lineage: Eukaryota > Metazoa > Chordata > Mammalia > Dasyuromorphia > Myrmecobiidae > Myrmecobius > Myrmecobius fasciatus. Next base: position 16,606 of record JAJPUD010008258.1, read on the forward strand.
TATCTCTTTTCAGATTATATTGTATTTATCTGTTGTTGTACTCATTTCCCCATTCTAACCACCAAAGGGATAGATTTGGGGGAAGGGACAGAATATGCCAGCTTCTTAAGGTCAAGGATAATTTTTTGTCTTGTATTTTTATCTAGCATGATGCTTAAACATAAAGTGGCACTTAACAAAATGTTTACTAAAGATAAACTAAATGAGGCATACACATAGTTTATTGGCCTTTAGCATCATTCATTCCTTAAGTCTTCAGTCATACATATTTTTGCTCTGCTTTCCTTAATCTGTCTTTATATTGAAGTCACAATATATGTTGATTTAATTTAGAATATGCTTTCAAGTTTTTCCTAGAATTTACTGCCTTAGCAATAGATCTAATTGGAAGGTGAATAAAAAAAGAGTGAATTTAAAATGTTTAGATTAAGTTGAAAAGACTTTCAGTAAATAGATAGAATTAATAAGAGGAACCAAAAATAAAGATGAAAAATATTCAGTGATTAATTGAAGGGATCAGTGTTTAGAATTTTTTCCCCCTCAAATTAGAAACACTTACACTCTTTCTTGGGCTTTCTGTCTGAACCAAGATTTTAATGTCAAAATCTTTTTTAAAAAAAAGTTAGCTCAGGAAGGAAAAGAAACTAATTAATGTGGTCAAGGGATCTTGTATCTCTTTTATCCAGTTGTTGAATATTCAGTCATTTTAAAGATATTAATAAATTATTTCACTACGATAGGAAATCAAAGAGAGCTAGTTATTTCCTTGTACTTAACAAAAATGCCTTTGTATATAGCAAATGCTTAATAAATATTTGTAGAATTGAAGTATGCTTATGTAAGGTTTCTATCTTATCTTGTTTTGAGGCATTGGAATTTGATGAGATTGCTGAGGTTTTTGGTCATTTTCAACTGACTCTTTCTGATTCTTGTATTTTTTCCCCTAATACAAATGAATCATAATTTAAAAAAATTCCCAAAGTAAGCACATGCTTTTGTATAACCTATGTCATAATTATGACATGAATTATGACATATTAATATATATTTTGAGATGACATTGGATTTTGATGGGTTATCTCTAGGGTATTATAAATTTTCATTCATTAATGGTGTTCAATTGTTATCATAAATATCACTATATCAATGAATTGTAATTTCTTCTGCCTGATAGAATTCCTTTCTCCAACTCAGTTCTCATACCATATAGTTTTAAGGCATTCCCAAAGTCTTAAAGATTCAGTTACTTGCTTGTGGACACAGGACTGTTACATCAGAGGTAAAATTTGAACCTAACATTTTCTTACTCCAGATCTAACACTCCATTCACTATAGCATGTTGCCTTTCAATTGTTATAAAATTTATGTTTGTAAAAATGTAACTTGTTTCTTTGAAAAGTATTGGTTAAAATGTGAACTTTATTGAATATTTAATTGATTACTATATAATTGTTAAAGAACAGAAAATTCCTTAGTTAATTCAGAAGCAGAACATTTAGAAAAATCTCTCATCATTGTATAGAGCAGGAACTTCTGTAATTCATCTTTTTGAATTTCCTAAAGTTATTTTCTTGGTTGACTTTACTTTTACTCATACCGTTCTCCAATCTGACACCATTCCAAGCCATGTTTCTTATTCTTATCCTAATTTCTATCTTTGCTTTTTGGTTCCATTCAATTTTTGTCATCCCATGGCTCTTGCTCTCAACTGCCATCCTTCAGCATGATTCACAGGTATACACTCGAAATAATGCTGTATAACATAGTTGAGAGATGCTATTCAGGGTACCAAGTGAAACACATAACTTGGAACAGAAAGGTTAGCCATTAAGTTGTCTTACAATCTCTAGTGGTACATAAAAAGCAAGACTGGGGCAGAGTGAGTAAAAGAATGAAAAGCTGAACTAATTTTTTGCCAATCTCTGGCAATCAATATGTTATATTCTATAGTAAAGGATTTTCTGCATGTACACAACCTGTTAATCCTTCTACTCAAGAATCTGGCCAACTGGATCCAAAATGGATAGTTACACAGAGTTTAATGTAGCATTAGATCAGATAATGTTATGATTGAAATGTTTTGGTATTAGAGGAGCCAGAGAGATAGATCAGAGTTTTTCCATCAGTGATAGTGCCAAGAATGAGATAGTTTTTTCAAGTTTGCAAAATTATATAGTATTTCAATTTCTGTACTTTTGACCTAATCAGGCATTTTTCATATGAAATAACTGAATGTACAGATGGTTTTCCTATCTAGTTTTGTTAAATTTGCTATAACCTCCTCCCTTACTTCCAACTTTTATTTTACTGACCTCAGTCATCACAGGAATATAGATACATATGTTATTAACAACAAAGGCTATTAATATTCATGTTAAAAATTTTAGAATGTTTTTAGAGAAGCAAGATTATATGTTATTTTCCTGTAACCGTGTTGATTACCTTAAGTATATTGAAGAGCCATTAGTTAAAAAGTAAAAATTATGTAAAATGAAAAAGTATTTTATCAGATAGCTTTAGAGATTCCCCATTGCCAGAATGTTTTATTATATGGCGTTGAATTTATTTTTCATGTTGTGAATGTCAATGTGATTCAATAAAATAAAATAAAAAATAAGCTAGTATACAATTTAATAATTAACATGAAACATTACATCACAGTACTAGTCTGTGTCTTTAAAAATAATATTGTATTGTAGGTAAAATTTTTACTGTTATAGTACTGTGTTGTTAACCAATGTTGATTTTAAATTTTTTACATTATAGAAGCAGAAAACATAAAAGACAAATTTTGATGAGGAAATACTGCTGAGGCAGCATTAACAGTGAATGGTATTAACATTAGTGTTCAGTGAGAGAGGGTATGCATATATAGACTATATAGAAAAACAAAAAAAGAGATACTTTTATTCAGAATGTCAAAAAACATTATTTTGGCATCTAACGTTTGCTATACTCTCTATCAGATAATGAAAGTTATTCAAGATTCTTTAAATTCAGTATTGCATTTTTTTTTCTGGAAATAGTTTATGGAAACAGTTAACAAACGATAGCCATATTTTTTCAGGAAAATTGTTCATTTCCATTGATATGAGAAAAATTTGGAAAGTAAAAGACAGTTGAAACAAAATAATAGTGAAGACATGACGATGAAATTCAGGGCTGCTATTTATTGTATTTTACTGTATTGAGCATTTTCTCAATCACTATTTCAAATTAAGTTCAGTAGTGTTAGTAGATTAAACCCTTTTGTCTATTCCTTTTATTTCAAACTATTATTTTCTATCCCCTTTATCTTGGCTGCCACTGATGAATTCTTTATACCAATCCATTCTTTATTTTCAGAAATCTTTTTTTTTTTCATAGAAATAACATTCTTTGGAAAGAAGTTAAAGTGTAATAGTTTATCGACATACAGTAATATATTAGAAACCAAAATGATATTGATAGACTCTGAAGAAAAAGACTTTTGTGTGTATTGGAGTCTGCAAGAAATTTCAAGATCATAGTGTGAAAGCAGGATAGTTAAATTGGATATAAAACGAAAGAACTCTTGACAATTCAAAGAAAGATTGCTTTCTTTTCTGATGTGCAATCCACTGAAAATTAGTGGATGTTAGTCCTTAAGTAGCTAAAGGTGAACCCCAGGTACCATCTTCCCTGAAGCACAAAAATAGGAAGTCTAAGAAACTTGTAAAAGATATCCTCAGGGATTCCTACCTTTTTTCTCTATGATCCCTTTAATCCCTGAATTGTCAAACCACATGGAAAATAATAGGGCTTTCTCATTCTAAGACTTAAATAGTATTATGTTTAAGAGAAAATTTGAGGTCTTTCTATATTTTCTAGATAAGGGTAGAGTGTTTTCAGTTGTGTAAAAAAAAATTCCAAACAAGAAGTAAGTTTGTGTTTCCTTTTTGATATATTATCATCATCTCTGACTAAGCAGGCTGCACTAAATTAAAAAAAAAAAAAGAAAGAAATTACAGCCAATATTTTATTTTCCCTTTTGGAAACAGATGATTCAACGAGAAGCAGATGTAAAAAATAAGGTAACTGCTGTGGCGTTGACAGACTCTGTTCACAATGTGTGGCATCAAGAAGCTGGCAAAACTATTCGGGAATGGATGAGAGAGGTGAGACTGAATTTTCTTAAGTGCTGAGATGAATTTTGGGTAGGTGTGAGTCTTTCCATCTTGAGTCCCTACTTCCTACCACCCTCCCTGCAGCCTCCATTACTATGGACAGCACATTCGGGCTCTAGAGGAAACAGCAAAGAACAGATATGATTAAAATAATCAGAGAACACCTTATTTTAAAGGACAAGCAAATTTTTTTCAAAATCCATTTGTTTTTCTTCTCCGTATAAAATTATGCGTGCATATAAAAAGAAAAAGAACTATGGTTAAAGAAGGTCTTACTGTTAGATTTTTTAACCCTTGATGTTTAAATTTGGCACCAGCTGTTAAGCATAGTGCCATTTAATTGCAACGAAGAGGCTTAATGTAAGCTCTATCTCATCCCTTTCTTACTGAAAAAGAGGTCAATGTACGCCACTCCTAAATGGATTGGCTGGAGTAGGGGGAGAAGGATATAATAAGCAAGAATGGGTATAAGCCAGACCCCAGAGCCTCATAAGAACACAGGAACTGGCCATGGTCCAGCCTGCAACTAAGAAAGCTTTTTTTCCACTGTTTCTAAGAGTAAATGAACCTGAAAATTAGTTTGAACTCATTGAACATGTTCCTGTTTTCTTTTCTCAACTTTCATCCCATTATTTCTCTTTATAGTATTACAGGTATCTGACTGAAAAAAAATATCTTTTCTTTATTTGTATTTACTTTTTTGGGATATAATCCCTAATTGGTATGCGCTATTCACACCCTCAACTCTTTTTCCATTAAGTCATCACTTGATTTTTAATCACTTGACATTCCTGAATTTCCTCCAGTTGCTTACATTCTGATAATAAGGCCATCAATACTTCATTCGGTCGGCCCTTTATCATGAGAAATGTACAGTAAAGAAGTATGCCAGTTATGTAGTGCTGTGAGGATCAAAGAGATAATAAATAAAGCTATCCTTTAGTTCTTAAAAGGAATCTGCCATGTAATTCCATAGTTTGGCAAATTATTGCAGTAACTAGTAATTTTATTGTTATTATTTTACATCAGAAAACTCAATTTTACTCTTCAGCAAATAAACTTATGCTAGAATTTTTTTTTCTTTACTTTCCTCCTATCTGGAAACCTATATCATTTTGTCTCTATTCTAACATCCAGGTATTTTTCAGCATTATTATTTTTCGTGCCTTTCTGCCATTGAATAGCTGTATTCCTAATTGATTTTTCCCTGGTTCCTTGGATTTTTTTTTTTAATTTAGTGTATGCTCTTTCTCTTTTCTCATTTTCCATTTCCCAGTATAATTTTAGTAGTGAATTTAATGACCCATTGATAACAAATGATATCAAACCTCATATACCTAGTAGCTTTTCACTTTCCTCAAATGTAAAAGGTCAATATCTACCTTTTTCATTTTTGATCCTTTCTATTCCAAGCAACAAATTTTGTATCAAAAGCAGTTTGAATGAATATTTTGATTATTATTTGAGACAATCAAGTATCTCATTCACATTTCAGAATGTTATCCTGGATTCCTTCATTTGATGAGTGAATTTGACATTTATTTAGGGCTTCCACTAATATTTTCTCAAATGTAAAACCATATATTTTTAAATCAATAAAAACCTCAGTTCTTATGAAGGTCTCCTCCATTTTTCTTTTCACTCTTTCTCCCAATGCATAAAAGTAGGAAAGACATGGTTTATGTTTTCTCCTCATTTTAGCAAATCTTTGTATCCTCAAAAGAACTTATAATCTAAGAGTTGGTATGGTTGTATTATATTTTATTTTGCCACTGGCTTGCTGTGATCAATAACAAATATTAAATGATCACATAGGTGATAAGAGAGGTATAAAATATAATCCCAGGCAAATTGCTGTTTCTCTTTAAGTCTTGGTTCCCTACTTTACCTGCCTTCCAACATGCTTCTTAAAGCCAAATGAGATGATAAATATGAAGCATTTCAAAATGTATAAACCTTTATAAAATGCTTTGTTATTGTTATTAATATATTCAAATATCCTTAGGATAGGTTCATTCTATACTAATTTAGATAATAGATACCACCTATAATATCTCATTCCACAGAATTTTCTTCTAGCACCTTTCTCTTCTGATATCTTATTTAATGTTTTTATGATTTTAATATTTCATATATATAAGAATTTTTTATGTAAAATAATCACATTGTCTAACATTTATATACTTTTAAGGTTTGCAAAGTGCTTTACACAGGTTATCTCATTTGAAAGTTAGGCTGTCTCATTATCCCTGAATCTTAATATATGACCAATTCATGTTCGTTTGTTTTTTTTTTTTCCTGGCAATATATGTCTCAGATTATGTCTTTTCTACTTCTTTCAGGCAAGTTATCATTGGTTATATAATACAGCTCGATTATGCCCCATATATATGTCTTTCCATATTCCTTTATGTTACTGAGATTGTGGTGTTACTTGATTTATAACCATATAACATCACCAGAAGAATACAAATGCCAAAAAGATAGCCATTTATCTAAGAGAAGGTTGGGATCATTGATTAAAAGTAATGAAACTCTGAATTTAGCTCATTGTTCATCTACAATGCCTGTAAAGCATGTGTACTGATAGACTAACTTAAGGAGCTTTCTATTCAATTATATGTCATAATCTGGGTAGTACCCATTCTTTAGTAGCTTATCTTTTCCTCTGAAGATTGCTAGCCTAATTTCTTTAAAGTATACTTAGATGTCATTGAGAAGATGCTGTGATATTACTTGGTCAGTACCATTAGCATATGTAAACAAGAATATCTGGAGAGCCTCACTAGGTAGACACATTTGTATTTGGATTTCATGCAGCATATTCATTCATCAAACATTTATTTAATTACCTTCTTTGTGATAAACAAAAGAGATAAGCAAAATAGAAATAAAATTGTTCCTTAATCACAGGGAGCTTACATTTATGTTGGGGGAAAATAATAAGTACCTAGTTAAGTGAATTCATAGTATGTAAAAAGTTATTTGTAGAAGGGTAAACTGGTGGTAGAGAAAAATAAATAAATGTTTCTTATAAGAGGCAGCTCTTGGCCCTTGAAGGAGGATAAGGATTCCAAAAGAGCAGAAATGAGAAGGGAGTGTGAAAAACAGCCTTTTCAATGGCTTAGAAATATACTTTTGTATGGGAAGCAGCAAGTAGGGCAGTGTGGCTGAAATTTAAAATGTGAAAGGCAATAACATGTAATAATGCCAGAATGGAGGACTGGAGTCAGATAATAAAGAACTTCAAATAAGAAACAGAGAAATTTGTATTTTGGTGGGTAGGCAGTAGGAAGCCACTGGAAAGTAGGTGTGGGAAGGATTGGATAATGGGAAAACTTGAGAAAGAGAAGCCAATTTGGCACCCACTGCAATAGCCTGGGTAAGAGTTGATAAAGGCCTGAGATAGGATTTGAGCCTTTCTCCACAAGTGTTAAAATGCTGTTGACAAATGCCTCCCTATTTTGTGTTTCACTTGATATTGATAATCATTGTACTTTATTTAGTTTTATGTTTGCATGTATTTAGAAATCTTGTATGATCTTAATAATTATATGGGAGACTTCTTGTTGGTGAGGTGAGAGCCTTAAAGATGTATTTTGATCTTCCAAGTTTAATGGGTTTTTTTCCTGTGATACAGTAGGATCCTTTATTCTCTACACCTCTTAGACAGTTGACAAACAAGGTTTTAAAAAGAGGATAATCAGAAAAAGGATAACTGTTCACTGCTGCAGAAACCATTATCATAGAAATTATTACTACTGATTATTACAATTTTTTAAAGTAGTAAAGGAAAGAACAGAAACTGGACCTGGAATTTCATTGGTTCATGGAACTTCCATATGAGGGAACTACTTTCCCTAATGCAAACTGGCACCTTTTCTGCACTTATAATCCTATAGAGGATTGCCTAGAGCACTGAGAAGTGAAGTAATTTCATAGCCAGTATGTTTCAGAAGTAGGACTTAAATCCAAATCTTCCTAGCTTTGAAGCTAGCTTTCTGGGCTTCTTTTTTGGTAGTCTTTAGATTTTCTTTCTTTAATTTTTTTCCCTTTTGAGATATCTTAAAAATGGATTTTTGAGAGACAATAACCTTTGCTTTTCATAAAAATACACAGAAGATCATGAAAAACAAAATCATTGGTTTACCCTTCATTTGTACTACATACTCTGTCTGAAATCCTTTCGAAGTAAGGGAAGGGAATATTGAAAACTTTTCCAGTGCTATTTTATGGTTGCAACTGTAGGAAATGCTAATGGTTGGGAACCCATGGGAACAAGTTTGAAGGCTGATGAAGGAAAAGCAATCAGAAAAGGAAGCAAGCTGGCTCTCCTGACCAGGAAGAATTCAATTCAGTTCAGGTTATCAAACATTAGATGTTTTCCATGGGCAAGTCATTAGAAGGTCTTCTGAACTTTGGTTTTATATCCCTAGCACCTCAACATTGATCTCTTACCTGATAAATCCAGCTCCCCCCTTTTAGATGGTCTCATCTCCCCTAAATTCCTTGACACTGCTTTCTCCAGGTTTTCCTCCAATCTGCCCTTCTCAGCTTCTTTTGCTGTTACTCCCTGCTTACAAATCAGACCTCAGGGGTCATGCCTGGGAGGAACTAAGCCACTCAGCTTTGACCTTCATTAGACTATGTAGCATCATCTTCATTTCTTAGTTCCCACCCTGATGATTTTCTTCCTTCAAACAGTCAATAAGCATTTATTAAGTACTTACTATGTGCTAAATATTGTGCTAATAAGCATTGGGGATATACAGAAAGTAAAAAACATGAACCCTGATCACAAGGTGTTCATGTTATTAAAGAAAAGACAAAATGCAACCAATTATTTAATATAAGTTTCTTGAGAGCAGGGACTGTTTTAATTTTGTCTTTACCTATCCAATATTTAGCAAAATACTTTGCATATGATTGGCAATTAACAACTGCTTATTAAATTGAATTCTATCCTCTAATAAATTACTCATAGCTTATTTTTATGTAGAACTTTATCAACACAGAGTCTTTTTGCATACATTTATATCATTTGATCCTCACAATAGCCCTGTGAGGTCAGTAGTGTAAATATCATAATTTTCAGATTATGAATGAGGAAATTAAGGCTCTGCTTGATGATGACTTGCTCTAAATCCCACAGTTACAATGGCAAAGCCAACAAATCATACCCATTTTCCTGGATTGTAAGACTAGTATTCTTTCTGTTTAATGTCACATTTCCATTTTACTCTCTGTGTGTTTTTTCTAACTTCTTAGTGCCATACCATGTTTGCCTTTCTAATATATGACAATTAATGAACCTAACATATAGTAAAAAGAAGGTACTTTCTTTCCTGGAGTCTAATAGGTGGTAGCTGGGAATGAGAAGAAATAGTAGGATTATCTTTTTTGTTACTTTACCAACACTTCCCTCAAAGCATTCATTCTGGGGATTAGTTCAATATCTGTGAGATTTTGCAAATATCCTTTATTATATTGATCATTTCTGTTTCAAAATAATACCTATATTGACTTCCATGAAAACAGTAGTCTAATTCTAGATGCAATGGTATTATTTACAAATAAGGAAAATTAATTATTCATATTTCTATTGTACATGAAGCACATTCTAATTTGTTCCATTTTTTTTTTTACTAAACTTTGTTTTAAATTTGGTTAGAATTACATAATGCCATTTTTTCAGATCTTCCCTCTTCTAGAAAATGATTTGATTCCTTTTAGTACCTATCTTTTAAGACTTTAAACACTCATTGAAATTTATGATGTTGAGATCTTGGGGAAGAGTTCTCATTTCTTCTTCACATTTGGTTTAAACTGAGACTTGTTTCCAGCTGACACTAAATCTAGCTGGAAGATTGTTAACAAACTATCTTCTTGGGGAAAGGAAAGATAGGAAGAAGAGAAAACATTTCATCAATTGCAAAAAAAAAAAAATTGTTCTCCTGATTTCTAGGATTAATTAAACTAAGGGAAAGAACTTTTCTTGTCATAGTAGTGGCCCCATACAACCCTCAGCCATAATCTGTTTTTTGTATTATGTGATTCTGGGTTTTGAACTCTGAAAATAAGGAGTATGATTTAATTTTAAATACTTTAAATATCACTGAATGTCCAACATGCCCTTTAGGCAACCATATCTGAGGCTTATCTTTACATAATTAGGGCATATTTGTAGTAATTATCTGTTCTTTCTTACATATGTTTTGTAAATGCAGACTGGCTGTTTCCTATCCCACCACACTCATAAAAGAGATAAAAGGACACAATCCTATATTCTCCATATCTATTGTTTTTATATTAGCTCCTCTTTCCTTTGTTTTTTTTGTTTGTTTGTTTGTTTGCTTGTTTTTTTGATGAGGCTAAAAAGACCATTCTGTGTCTTAATCACTGAATGGATATTGCCTTGGCCAAAGTGAGACCTGGGAAAGTTTAAAACAGCTAAGGTCTCTCACTAACAAGTAGGGCCATTTCCATTCGTCTTGATCTATATCTTGCCACTGAACCCAAATGGCTTCAGAGGAGAAAGTGAGACAGGTGACCTTGCACAGCCCTCCCTCACTTCAGTCCAATTCCTTTGCATGCCATAGCATTGCCTCCCTGATGTCATGGTCCTCTTTGAGAACCAAGGATAAACAACAACAAGTCACTGCACTTTGATGAAGTTCTGAGAACTAAATAAATAGCTGCCTACACAAGACTATTATTCCTATTGTTCAGCCCACACAAAATAAAAATGTCCAAGTTCCTAATGTCTAGAGAACATAAGTAACCCATTGTAACCCTTAGCACTTCTACTTTATAAGCACAGTTCCTTGTGTGTGACATGGGTGTGACATATATTAGATTTACTTCATGGGTTTTTTTTTGTCCTTTTACCCTAATGACAGTATTTTTTTCTTCAGTGTTTTCATTTATTTTTCCTAAAGAGATTTGAAAAAACAAGATAAGTCAAATTTTTGGTAGATTGTGATATGAAATTAATTTTAAACAATAAAACCAATTAAAGCACATATTTACAACTATTTACATTTTAAAAATGAATTCAGACATAAAAATGTTCCTAACAGTTTCTTAGTTACTCTCTCTGTATCTGCTTCCTTTCTCTTTGTTTATTCATTTACCTCTATATTTGTATGTGTATTTTTTTCCTCCGCAGTCATAGTTGTATTTGTGTTGTACCGTTTCTGCTTTCTTCCCTTCATATGTCTTTATAAGTTTTTTACTTTCCTCACATTTTATCATTGTAATTTAATAGAACATCATGTAAAGGCAATTGGCATTGTGCATCATGTGCTTTGCTAGGAGTCTTTCAGACATGAGTTCAAATTCCCAATTTCAACAGTTATAAATTCTGACCCTGGGCAAATCAATTAACCTCTATCTGCCTTAGACAATTCATTTACCATAAAGAGGAAAGGATTTTTCATACAGGGAATTTACTATACTAATGAACATATATTTCAAGTGCATATAAAATTTTATTCCATTAATATACAATATTTAGCACTTCAGTTGTTGGACAATTACAAATACACAAGTATGTATATCTTTTGGACTATATGTACATGTGTGTATGTATAAGTATATGATGTCCTTAATATTTACAGTATGTATACATGTATTTATAGTGCACATTTTAATAGTCTTTTTCTTTAGGATAAATGTCTTATGATCTAGTTCCCAAAATGGGATTATTGGGTCAAAAGATGTCACTATATTTGTGACTCTTGTACACTGCCAGCTTACTGTCCCAATAGATTCTATCAGGTTATAAATTTGCAAAAACTTTCTTTTTTCCACAATGCTGCCAATATTAAATTTTGTCAATTTCTCTTATTTTTGTCAATTTGATGGATAAGAAGTAGTGCCTCACAGTTTTTTAAATTTGAATTTCCTTGGTTAGACTGAACAGTTTTTCAAGTGATTGTGTCCAATATGTCTTTCCAAGATGTGTTACAAATTGTCTATTTATGTCAATTACCTATGGGGGCAGCTAGGTGCTGCAGTGGATAGAGTAGTGGGCTTGGAATCAGGAAGACTCATATTTATGAGTTCAAATCTAGCCTCATATACTTACTACTTGTGTGATCCAGGGCAAGTCACTAAAGCCTGTTTGCCTCAGTTTCCCAGCTGTAAAATAAGCTGGAGAAGAAAGTGGCAAACCACTCCATTATCTTAGTCAAGAAAATCCCAAAGAGGTCACAGAATCAGACATGATTGAAATGACTGAACAACAACAAAATCCTTTAACCATTTTACTAATAATGCAAACTTCTATATATTTCTCTTAGGAGCTTTTAAAAGATATATTGCCTTTAAGAACTGATGGAGTCTAAATCCTCTAACCTCTTTCAATAATTTGAGTCTTCATGTTACTTCTTAGTACTGATTCCAAGATATATTGCACTTATCTCTTTGGAAATATCATTTAAGGATAGAATATGATTTTAATTCTAGTATACTAATTTAACTATGAAGAAAATTTCAAAATTTAATCTTATTGATGTTTAAAGTAATTTGACCAATATTGATAACCAGTTTCTAAACCTTTTCTCCCTTCCCCCATAAAGTAGTTTTATTAGATTTTTAAAGATTGCTTCACTTATATTTGCTTTTTATTTTACTTATTTGTTCAGAACCATTGAGGGGAGAAGGAGGAAATTGTTGACTTTTTTAAAATTTGAGATTTTTATTATTTAAAAGCGCAAGTTGGGTTTATTTGTGTTACTTGAAATTGAAAATAATACTATATCTCAGCCTTTAAGTATCCTATTTGGGATTGATGAGTTAAAGGGAAATTTGTAACACATACACACACACACACACACACACAGTTTCTCCCTTCCTCCCTCCCTCCCTCTCCATCTCTCTCTCTCTCTCTGTCTCTGTCTCTGTCTCTCTCTCAACCTCTGTCCCTTTCTCTCTCTATCCCTCTCTCTCCCCCCCTTCTCTCTTTTTATTCAGGAGTTTTGTTTTGTTTTGTTTTGTTTTTTAGGGTGGGAGATCTATGTTTTCTTTCCCAGTATGACTTTTATGTAAATGTTTCACATGTGGTTTCTTATTAGGGGCTGGGAGTGAAGTATCTGTAACAAACATTCCTCTAGTAATTTGCTTCTGTTTTGGAAACTGAAGAAATGTTAAGTTTATGACTTCATTTACCATGATTTGTTCTTAATAAACAAATTTGTGTTTCTTCTGCAATTACTGAGACCCCTTTCTTTTATTAGTCTTGTATATACATCACTAATTCTGGATTTAATCTTAACAGTTTGATAGGCCAAAGCTGATGGGAATAAAGCATCACCTGGGACATAGTCTGACAGCTTTGACTTAACAGTTAAAAATATAAAGGAGTTTACCCCTACAAGCTGTCAGAGAATTTCCATTTTTTTTTTTTGAGAAATCAAAGCCTTAAAACTTATTGCAAGATAAAAACTAAAATTTCAACTCTATATCATTTGGCTCTCTACAACTTGGTCTTAAATATTTGGGTTAAAGCAATTTTCATTATAAGTTACTTCCATTTCAGTCACCTAGAGCCAATCATAAGGGAAAAAATGATTAATGAAGTATATTAACATTCATTAGTATTAGAAAATATCTTAAAAACAGTATTTTATATTTATGAAGTGTAGATGAAAATTATTAAGTCTGAGATATCACCTGGATATTATCTAACTTTCATCAGATTTAGGGGAACTTGTAGAATGAATAATAATTAAAATATATACCTAATCGCTGCCTGTCTGTCTGTAGTGCTAATTGCTGTCATTGAAAGACTGAATTGTTTAAAAAAAAAAAAAAGCATTCTTCATTGAAGCTATCTCTCCTGTATCATTGGGGGCCTATTTTTAGTACCTATAGAAGTCATGATTTTTTGAATTTATTAGCAGCTGTGATGAATGATAAAACAAATCATCCATTTACATATCTTGACACTGCTTTGGAGAATACTTATTTCTTACAGGCAAATGTCACATTGTATATAAAAGCTGGCTAATTGTGTGCTAATCTTCTGCATTATCTAGAATTCTCTGATGTGAGGCTCTATCAAGTAGTATTAATTTTGCTTATTTCAAATGAATAAAATACCTTATGAAAACCCTACTTCTTTATATTTTCCACAATCCTACATTGTGTAACTTTGCATTCAGCTGTTAATTAAGATTAGAAGTGCATATTATAGAATAGTTTCTACTTTGACCTTTTGTGAAACATGAAAATACTTGGATTTTTTTCATCCATTTTAAATTTTAAAAGAGAAAAATATCATTTAAGAACATTACTGGATGGTGTGTTTGTTTTCATGGTTTTTTTTTTCCACACAGTTCAATAGTTTCATTGATCTACTGTTTCTTACAAAAATCTGCCATGCTTTGTGAACTTCACTTTCTAATCTCATACAGCAACCCTTCCTTTATGTTATTCCTGCTCTCCCTGGTCCCAGAACAGTAGGGTTGCCTTGACAAATCTATTCAAAAGCCATTCCTCAGCTTTTATTGGTGGGGACTGGGGCCTTTGAAATTCTCTCCTCACTGCAACACAGCTGACATCTTCTTCCAGACAGAATGAATTAAGGAAATACAATAAGACACTTGATCTACCAGTCAAGGATCTTTCCACAGTGAGAACGGATTCCATGGTGCACAACTAGAGCAGCAAGCATCTAAAAATACACAATACATGCTTGTTTACTAGAATAGCAATCAACCATTTTTCCAAACATGATTGATGGGATGATTTCTTAAAAATCTGACTGCAAATTCATGGTTTTTTTCCCTAAGAAATTTAAAAAAACAAAGCCATATGAAACTGATAGCATTTTTAAAAGACTCAACTTTTAGATAAAGATTTAAACTATGTATAGAAGGAAAGAATATTTTCTCTCATTTCATTTATTTGAGCTATAAATCATCACATCCTTTTATAGTAGAACTTTAAAATGACAAGCCTAAACTATCCTAAAACAAATATTTTTATAATGTGCTAGATGGAATTTTTTGGGGACTATTTAGATTTTTAAATAGGTGTTAAATTCAGGCTAACTTCTTAAGTGTAAAGATAAATTTAATTTTGGAATCCACATTAAAATAATAGAACAGAAATTTATTTGTTTCTATTCACATGGTCAAATAAGTAATTTTGATCAAAAAGAGAAAATGTAAAATCATTCTCATTATTCTGTTTGTTCCTTTGTTTATGACTTCATAGCCAGCCTTTCACTAACAGCAGCCTGGATTGTCATTCACTGATTATGTGTCCCCTTCATATGAACACAGGGATAGTAGCAAGTTGTTTAGACTACTCTTTTGTATTCATGATCAACGATTGCCAGCTGTTTGTAAAGGCAAGTGTTTTAAACTATTTGGAAGATAAGGAAATACATTTTTAATGGTTGATTATTGAAGGGAAAAAATTAATCTTTGGACCCTATATATTTTTCTTTTGCTTTAGATTATTAGTTCATCAGAAAATTGTCTTTGTTACCTTGCAGAACTGTTGTAATTGGGTGTCTAGTTCAGAACCATTAGATACATCAGTGGAGTCCATGTTGCCTGACTGCCCTCGAGTCTCTGCAGGTAGGTGTACTTAGGCACCTTCTATGGGTACATGCATGGCTACTCACATACTTGTGTGGGAAGCTGCTTTCTTTTGTAGGTTTTATTTTGTTTTAATTATGCCATTTCTTTTAGTATTCAATTTGTTGTTTTTTCCATGTTCATGTATTTGGTTTATGATTTTGTACTATACAGTCACAATGGATATCCTTATATAATTTTTTTTCACTTTTATCTTGTTCTTCCTTTCCTTTTGGGGGCCAGATAAGGTTTTTTTAAATTCTGATAACCTCCAAATTTTGGGAAATTAAGTATAATTTGGTTCATAGCAAAAGACTGCATTTTCCCTTTAAAAATTTATTGTGATAGCAAAGAAATAAATACCTGAACAAAGGAAAAATCATTTTAGTGATACTCATTACAAAGTCATGTTATCCATTGGTAAAATATGTAAAATTATAAATCAGAAATGTTGAGATAGCAGGCTGTGTTCTTTCTTAGAATCATGAAGCAATAACATTCTACATTGGAAATAATAAGAAAAATTCTTAATTCCTAATTATTGTAAGATTCTAATTGTATTCTGAATTAATTATGGGAAATATAGAATTAAAGTAGTATAAAATTTTTGAATAGCTTTACATTATTTAGTAATTCAGAATTTTATAAATTAAAAAAGTAGAAAGCATCCCAAAATGTAGAAAGTTGGCACTAAACTTGTGTACACACAATATGCATATACATAAGCAACAAAAACATAAACTGAATATCCCTTTGAGACATATCACAAGAGAGTTTTATGTGATACTAAATAAGTATGTAATTTATGTATTGTATGTGATGCTAAATGAGTAGAATATACAAGGAAGGATGGCAGAGACCCATAGTAGGTAAAGATCACTTAATAAAGAATGTATAAAAATTGAACAGGGTTTTGAAGAATAAATAGAAAGTAGTTCCTAATAGGTAATGAACAGTGTGTGATGTTTTTGTCACTGGTGGTCCTGGGTTTAAAATGCTGTCCTTTCAGGACCACAAATTTACTTTGTGGGCAATTTGGAACCTTACCAGGGCTAAGTGGTACAGTGATTCAGGAAGAGCTGAGTTCACATTCTGCCTCAGACAGTAACTACTTGAGCCTGTGCAGGGGTCTGCTTGCCTCAGTTTCCTCACCTGTAAAATGACCTGGAGAAGAAAATGGCAGACCACTACAGTATCTTTGCCAAGAAAAGTCCAAATATGGACACAGAGTCAGGCCTGACTGAAAATAAATGAACAGCATCAGTACCACCAGGTTAAGCCTAAATAGAACCATGGGGACCAGCTAGGTAAACTTATCCCAACTTAGATTAGTCAGAGAGATCATCATTATAGATCTAGCGCTGGAAGAGACCCCCAATACCATCTGACTCAACTTTTTCACTTTACAGTTGAGAAAGCTAAGGCCAAGAGGGCTCAAATAACTTTCTCAGGATTACACAGATGCTAAGTGTCAGAGGTAGGATACTTAGGCAAGTCAATTATGGTTTAAAAACAAAATTAATTAAAATAGCTCTTTTAGACATCTTCACTCTATAGAGATTAGATTCCCTCTAATATATTAAACCTTTACTTCTCACCTATAAATTTAATCATGACAAAGTGCTTAATTTCACCTCAGCACTTTCAGTCCTTCACCTAATTATCCAGTTCCTTTCCACTTTGTTTTGCTCATTGTGTTTTTTTTCCTCCGTAAAACTTGACTTAAAATGGAGAATTGAGATTTCCATTATTTTCTCTGTGTGTGTGTATGTGTGTGCACACATGCACATATATACATATATTTTCATTGGATCTCCCATGATTATCTTTCAAGTCAATATATTTTCTTTCCATTTGGCCCATTTATCCTACTTAATTTCCTGTACTTTGATGTAAAAGTTAGTTTGCATGAAGCTGCTTCAGTTTACTCAAGGAAAGTTCTTTCAAATCGACATTTTACAAAGGGGCTATGACTTGTTTTTTCTGGGACATTTTAGACTATTTGAACAATGCAGAACCATTTTTAAACAAATATATATTGATTTTCCTCAGAGCCCATGAAGGTATATTTGTTTGTTTGTTTTAAAATTAGTAAGAACAAAAGAAAATGAGATTTGAGGAACATAGGTCTAATAGGTATGTATAAGATAGACTGAAAGGGAAAAGACTTGAAGCAAAGGAAACCAGTTAGGAGAGTGTCTATTATAGTACTCCATGGATAACCTGTTGAGAGCTTAAGATGGAGGATGACAGTAGAAGTAGAAATAAAAGAATGGACATACAAGCCATTATGAAGGAAAAACAGATAGAATTTGAAAAATAAGTGGCAATAGGGACTTGAAAGAGAATGGGGAGTGAAAGATCTTCAAGCTTGGGTGACTGGGAGAATGAAATGAAAATGTGAAGAAAGGGACATTCAAAAAAAACCAAAACAATTGGTTTGGATTTAGGCCTACAGTATCCAAGGGAATGCATGATATATCAGTGGAAATAGCCAGTAGGTGTTTGAAGCTTGTGCAGACTATATTGATCCTTTTGAAATATCTGGATCTTATTGAAGGTATTTCCAAGTGAAAAAAAAAATCTGAAATTTCTAACAATTTGGATGGTATCTAAGTAATAGGGAACTTTAAAGATCCAAAATTATTTACAGATATAATTTAAAACTTCATAATTTGAAACTACAAAGGAACCATACTGATCAAGGTAACAAAGCCACAATTAGAGAAAAAAAATAATTTAGGGCAGCTAGGTGGCACAGTGAATAGAGCACCAGCCCTGAAATTAGGAGGACTTGAGTTGAAATCTGATTTCAGACACTTAACACTTCCTAGCTGTGTGATCCTGGGCAAGTCACTTAACCCCAATTGCCTCAGCAAAATAATAATAACAATAATAATAATTTGCATATCTTTTTCTCATCAGTTAGATAATATTGATTTGAATATTTATTTTAAGTTGCTCAAAACCTGGATACCTGAACTCCATTTAGCTCTTTCAGTTAATCAGATATTAAATTAACAAGCATTCAGGCTGGGCACAAGAAATACAAAGATGAAATGGGACTCAAAGAAGCTACTTGCATTCTACTGGGAGTGAGAATATGTACAAAATGTATGAAAATAAATATGAAGTAATCTGAGAGGGCAGGCTAAGAATATGGAGATATCAGGAAAGTTTCATATATAAGATTGACATTAAATTGAGTTTTGAAGTAAAGTAGGGATTCTTATGAGGTAAAGGGGAGGAGAGAGTGCATTCCAGGCTTTGGGGAAATGCCTAAGTGAAAAAGTAGAAATTTGAGACAGAGCAATATGTGGGGAATAGGAAGAAGTCCTGTCTTGCTGGGCTGCTAAATGCATTTGAAGATATGAACTTTAAATAGTTATTGGCTCTAGTTTTGATTATACGGAATGTTCACTTAATGTGGTGTCTGATTTTTTTTTTTGTCTTTGTACATTATATGATTTTAGATTATTTTCAGGGATATGCTGCTAAATGTTTAGCAACTGGTGCTGCAAAACATGAGACATACTATTGTGTTTAATCTTTGTTTTTAACATTTTCTCCATCACTTTATTTTTTTCCTTTTCTTTTTAAACTTATGTAGTTTTATTTTTCCAATTATACGTACAGATACTTTTCAACATTCATTTTTGGAAGATTTTGAGTTCCAAATTTTTTTCTCCCTCCTTCCCTTACTTTCTTTCTCTCCAAGACAACAAACACTCTTATATAGGTTATATAGTCATTTTAAACATATTTCTATTAGTCATGTTGTGAAAGAAAAATAAGAACAAAAGGGGAAAAACATAAGAAAAAAAGCAAACCAAAAAAAATGAAAATAATATGCTTCAATTTGAATTCAGTCTCCATGGTTCTCTCTCTGTAAGAAGACAGAATTTTTTATCCCAGGTTTATTAGAATTATCTTGGATCATAATATTACTGAGAAGAGCTAAATGTATAGTTGATCATCGAGTAATCTTGCTGTTACTGTATACAATGTTCTCCGATTTCATTCAGCATGAGTTCATGTAAGTCTTGCTTGGCTTTTTTTTTTATTAAAGCTTTTTATTTGCAAAACATATGTATGGATAATTCTTCAACATTGACCCTTACAAAGCTTTCCGTTACAAATTCTTCCCCCCTACTCCTCACCCCTCCCCTAGATGGCAAGAAATTCACTACTTGTTAATTATGTTAAAATACTTGACAAATCAAATATATGTATACATATTTCCACACTTATCTTTTTGTGCAAGAAAAATCGTATCTACAAGAAAAAAAAATCTGAGAAAGGAAACAAGTGTAAGCAAACATCAATCGAGAGCATGAAAACGTTATGTTGTGGTCCACATTTCACATCCCTCTCTCTGGGTGTATATGGCTTTCTTCCCTGAACAATTGGAACTGGTTTGAAACATTTCATTGTTGCAGAGAGCCATGTCCATAAGAATTGATCATCATGTAATACTGTTGTTGCCGTGTACAACGATCTCCTGGTTCTGCTCATTTCACTCAGCATCAGTTCATGTAAGTCTCTCCAGGCCTCTCTGAAATCATCCTGCTGGTCGTTTCTTATAGAACAATAATATTCCATAACATTCATATACCATAATTTATTCAGCCATTCTCCAATTGATGGGTATCCATTCAGTTTCCAGTTTCTTGCCACTACAAAAAGGGCTGCCACAAACATTCTTGCACATGTGGGGCTCTTTCCTTCCTTTAAGATCTCTTTGGGATATAGGCCCAGTAGAAACACTGCTGGGTCAAAGGGTATGCACACTTTGATAACTTTTTGAGCATAGTTCCAAATTGCTCTCCAGAACAGCTGGATCTGTTTACAATTCCACCAACAATGTATCATTGTCCCAGTTTTCCCATATCCCCTCCAACATTCGTCATTATCTTTTCCTGACATTTTAGTCAATCTGACAGGTGTGTAGTGCTACCTCAGGGTTGTCTTAATTTGCATTTCTCTGTTCAGTAGTGATTTGGAGCACCTTTACATATGACTAGAAATGGTTTTAATTTCATCATCTGAAAATTGTCTGTTCATAACCTTTAACCATTTATCTATTAGAGAGTGGCTTGAATTCTTATAAATACGAGACAGTTCTCTATATATTTTAGAAATGAGGCCTTTATAAGAACCCTTAAATATAAAGATGATTTCCCAATTTATTGCTTCCCTCCTAATCTTGTCCGCATTAATTTTGTTTGTACAAAACCTTTTTAACTTAATATAGTCAAAATTATCTATCTGGTGTTCAATTAAGAGTTCCAGTTCTTCTTTGGACATAAATTTATTCCATCTCCATAGGTCTGAGAGGTAAACTATACTATGTTCATCTAATTTGCTTATAATATCACTCTTTATATCCAAATCATGAACCCATTTAGATCTTATCTTGGTATGTGGTGTTAGGTGTAGGTCAAGCCCTAATTTCTTCCACACTAGTTTCCAATTTTCCCAGCAGTTTTTGTCAAATATTGAGTACTTATCCCCAAAGCTGGGGTCTTTGGCTTTATCAAACACTAAATTGCTATAGTTGTTGCCTAGTTTGTCCTGTGATCCTATCCTATGCCACTGATAGACTACTCTATTTCTTACCCAGTACCAAATGGTTCTGATGACCACTGATTTATAATATGGTTTTAGATTTGGTACAGCAAGGCCATCTTCATTGGCCTTTTTTTCATTAATTCCCTTGAAATTCTTGACCTTTTGTTCTTCCAAATCAATTTTGCTACTATTTTTTTCTAGATCTGTAAAATAATTTCTTGGGAGTTTGATTGGTATAGCACTAAATAAGTGAATTAGTTTGGGTAGTATTGTCATTTTTATTATATTCACTCAGCCTACTCATGAGCACTTGATGTTTTTCCAGTTGACTAGGTCTGACTTTATTTGTGTGGAAAATGTTTTGTAGCTTAGTTCATATAGTTCCTGACTTTTCCTTGGCAGATTGATTCCCAAATATTTTATACTATTAACAGTTATTTTGAATGGAATTTCTTTTTGTATCTCTTGCTGCTGAACTTTATTGGTAATATATGAAAATGCAGATGATTTATGTGGATTTATTTTGTATCATGCAACTTTGCTAAAGTTGTGAATTGTTTCTAGTAATTTTTTAGCTGAGTCTCTAGGGTTCTCTAAGTATACCATCATGATATCTGCAAAGAATGATAATTTAGTTTCCTCATTACCTACTCTAATTCCTTTAATCTCTTTTTCTTCTTTTACTGCCAAAGCTAACATTTCTAATACAATATTAAATAGTAATGGTGACAGTGGGAAGTTTTGTTTCACTCCTGATCTTATTGGGAATGGTTTTAGTTTGTCTCCATTACATATGATGTTTGCTGATGGTTTTAAGTAGATATTACTAATCATTTTAAGGAAAAGCTCATTTATTCCTATACTCTCCAGTGTTTTTAATAGGAATGGGTGTTGGATTCCATCGAATGCTTTTTCTACATCTGTTGAGATAATCATATGATTTTTGTTAATTTGGTTATTAATATAATTGATTATGCTGACAGTTTTTTTTAATATTGAACCAGCCCTACATTCCTGGCATAAATCCTACTTGGTCATAGTGTATTATCCTGAGGATGACTTTCTGTAATCTCATTGCTAAAATCTTATTTAAAATTTTTGCATCAATATTCATTAGGGAAATTGGTCTATAGTTTTCTTTCTCTGTTTTCTCCCTACCTGATTTAGCTATCAGCACCATATCTGTATCATAGAAGGAATTTGGTAGTATACCTTCTTTCACTATTTTTTCAAATAGTTTATATAGTATTGGAAGTAATTGTTCCTTAGAATGTTTGGTAGAATTCACAGGTAAATCCATCTGGTGGCCCTGTAGATTTTTTCTTAGGGAGTTGATTAATAGCTTGTTTTATTTCTTTTTCTAAAATGGGGCTATTTAAATAATTTATATCCTCTTCTGTTAACCTAGGCAATCTATATTTTTGTAGATATTCCTCCATTTCATTTAGATTATCAAACTTACTGGCATAAAGTTGGGCAAAGTAACTCCTAATTATGACTCTAATTTCTTTTTCATTGGAGGAAAGTTCTCCCTTATCATTTTTGAGACTAACAATTTCATTTTCCTCTTTCCTTTTTCTAATCAAATTAACTAAAGGCTTATCTATTTTGTTGTTTTTTTCATAAAACCAACTCTTAGTTTTATTTATTAATTCAATAGTTTTCTTATTTTCAATTTTTATTACTCTCCCCTTTTATTTTCAGAATTTCCAATTTGGTATTTAATTGAGGGTTTTTAATTTGCTCTTTTTCTAGCTTTCTTAATTGTAAGCCCAATTCATTGATTTTCTCTTTCTCTATTTTATGCAAGTAAGCATCTAGAGATATAAAATTACCCCTTATAACTCCTTTGGCCATATCCCACAAATTTTGGTATGTTGTCTCATTCTTGTCATTCTCCTGGATGAAATTATTGATTGTGTCTATGATTTGCTCTTTCACCCATTCATTCTTTAAAATTAGATTATTTAATTTACAATTAACTTTTGGTCTATTTTCTCCTGGCCTTATATTACATGTGATTTTTATTAATCACCACCTCAAAGAGGTGATTTGTGGAAAACACACATTGTGGGAACAAGTATTACTACATTTCAATCCCTGAGATCAAAGAGAAAATTTTGCAAGAAAAAAACAATTCAAATACTCTGGAGCTACAATGAAAATTGTATAGGACTTAGCAGCCACAATAAAAGACTGCAGGTCCTGGAATCATACCTACTGGCAATCAAAAGAACTAGGCCTGTGGCCAAAAATATCATATATAGCAAAATTATCCATAATAGTGGATAGAAAAAAACCCCAAAATTCAAAAAACTTGCAGATTTTCAGAACTTTCAACTAAATCTAAACTCAATAGAAAATTTAACATATAAGAGCCAATATCAAAGATCAGTTTTGAGGAACTTAACATGGACAGTTTTTTTATATTTTTCACATGGAAATGTGTACCATATGTTGATATCACCAATAGGATAGCTCAAAAGAATGATTGGGATAGGATTGAGTATAATCTGATTCTAAAAAGCAGAACCATCTGGGAAAATGTAAAAATAGTAATTATGTTTTACAAATGAGGTACAGAGGTACAATTATTAGAAGGGGGAAGGAGGAATTGTAGTTCTAAAAACTTCATATTGGGCATGGGTTAAATATGCATTATTAGCAACCTCCAACATCTATAAAGAGATAAAGAGGAATGGATAAAAGGGAAACAAAGGGTTGGGGAAGAAGACAAAGGAGGGATCCGTAAGTGGTGGGGGGAAGTTAAGTAATAGCAAGGCAAGTTATGGGGAGTTAGCAGGGATAGGAAAGAAGATAAATACACAAACAATACAAAGATCAGGAGTAGAATTTATTAGGGAAAAAAAAGTACAGCTAGTAATCATTGATCTTAGACAAAAACAAACTTAAGGATTCAATCAAAAGAGAAGTCTACATTTTGCCAACCATACTAATATTGTTTTAGATGCATGTTTACATGTGGGCAAATGCATGTATGTGTGTGTGTATGAGTGTATGTAGATATATATGCATTTGCATAGGTATATGCGTGTGAATATATGTGGGTGGAGGTGTATGTGTATATCTATATTTACACACATACACACACACACATAAATGCTTAGCGATAGCCTGCTTAGAGGAGGTGAGGGAGGGGGAAGAATGAAAGAGGGAAAAAGAATAAATTTTTAAAAAATGCACAACAGATTTTTATTGCATCATGATCTGAAAAGGATGCATTTACTATTTCTGCCTTTCTGCATTTGATTTTGAGGTTTTGATGCCCTAACACATGGTCAATTTTTGTATAGGTTCCATGGACTGCTGAGAAAAAAGTAAACTCCCTACTGTCTCCATTCAACTTTCTCCATAGATCTATCATACCTAACTTTTCTAACAATTGGTTTATCTCCCTAACTTCTTTCTTATTTATTTTGTGGTTTGATTTATCTAATTTTGAGAGAGCAAGGTTGAGATCCCCCACTAATATAGTTTTGCTTTCTATTTCTTCTTGAATCTCTGTTGGTTTCTCCTCTAGGAATTTGGATGTTATACCACTTGGTGCATATATGTTTAGTTTGATATTGCTACATTATCTATGGTACCCTTTAGTAAAATATAGTTTCCTTCCTTATCTCTTTTAATTAGATCTATCTTTGTTTTTACTTGATCTGAGATAAGGATTGCTACCCCTGCTTTTTTTTTGTTCACCTGAAGCATAAAAGATTCTGCTCCAGCCCTTTACCTTCACTCTGTATGTATCTCTATGTTTTAGATGCATTTCTTGTAAACATATTGTAGGATTCTGGCTTTTAATCCAGTCTGCTATCCACTTCCCTTTTATGGGAGAGTTCATCCCATTCACATTGACAGTTAAAATAAATCTATTTCCTACCATCTTATTTACCCAAAGTTATGTTTTTCTCTTCCCTTTCCTCTTTCTCTCTTCCTCCCTCCCCAGTATTTTGTTTTTGATGACCACTTCCCTCTAACAGTCTTCCTCCTTTTATAACCCCTCCCTCTTTTTTACACCTTTCCCCTAATTCTTCTATTTTCCCTTCTATTAGTCTATCCCTTTCTTTTCCTCCTTTCCCTCCTACTTCCCTAAGTAGGGATAAATTTTTCTATGAAACCAAATGTATTTGATATACTCTTTTGGAGCCCAATCTGATGAGAGTAAGATTCACACACTGCTCATTGCCCTCCCTTCTTTCTCTCAATTATATTATTTTCTGTGCCTCTTCATGAGATTTTACCTTATTTTTACCTCCTTTTTTTTTTACTTTATTTTACCTCCTTTCCCCTCTTTTTCCAGTATGATAGCCCTTCCACCTCTAATTTCTTTTCCATTTTATCGAAATAAAATCAAATTATACCCTCATTCTTTGAGTATACCCATAGTAGAAATATAGTTCTCAAGAGTTCTTTCCTTTTTATCTTTTTATTCTTCTCTTGAGTTCTATGTTTGGAGGTCATATTTTTTGTTCAGATATGGTCTTTTCATTAGAAATAGGTGAAATTCTCCTATATCATTGAATGACCATCTTCTTCCCTGGAAGATAATTCTCATTCTAGCTGGATAACTTATTCTTCGCTATAATCCAAGTACCTTTGCCTTTTGGAATATCTGATTCCAGGCCCTTCAATCCTTTATTGTGGAAGCTGACAGATCTTGTGTGATTCTAATTACAGTTCCTTGGTATTTGAATTGTTTCTTTCTAGCTGCTTACAATATCTTTTCCTTGGTACGATAGTCCTGAAATTTGGCCATGATATTCCTTGGGGTTTTAATTTTGGGATCTCTTTCAGGAGGTGATAGGTGAATTCTTTCCATAGCGACTTTGCCTTCTGATTTTAAAACATCAGGGCAGTTTTCTTTCATGATTTCCTGGAAGATAGCATCTAGGTTCTTTTTTTCATCGTGGCTTTCAGGGACTCCAATAATCCTTAGATTGTCTCTCCTAGCTCTGTTTTCCAAATCAGTTATTTTTCCGGGAGATATTTCATATTTTCTTTATTTTTTCATTTTTTTTTTGGTTTTTGTTTGGCTGATTCTTGAAGTCTTTTTGAGTAATTCACTTCTATTTGTTCAATTTTAATTTTAAAGTATTTTTTTCAGTTACCTTTTTTTTAGCTCCTTTCATAACTGGCCAATTGAATTTTTTTGTTCATTGCAGTCTTTTTCCATTTTACCAATTTTGCTTTTCAGTGAATTGTTGTCTTTTTCTATTCCACCAACTTTGTTTTCCAGTGAGTTGTTGTCTTTTTCCATTTCACCATTTTTGTTTTTCAGTGAATTCGTGTCTTTTTCCATTTCACCAGTTTTGTTTTGCAGTGAGTTGGTGACTTTTTCGATTTCGCCATTTTTGTTTTTCAATAAATTGGTGTCTTTATCATATCTCTTTTGCAGGGCATTATATCCTTCTTGCACTGATCTCAATTCATTTCCCCATTTTTCTTCTAACTCTTTTGAGATTCTTTATGCAATCTTCCATGAAAGCCTTGTGAAATGGGGACCAGCTCATGTCTCCCTTTGTGGCTTCCTCTGGAGTTGCTTTACATTTAGGAACTTCAGGGTCTGAGGTCTGTCCTTTTTTCTCTCCTTAAAAGCTGTCTGTGGTGAGTCCGTTTCTTTCTCATTTTTTAGAGCTTGAGGTCTCTTTAAAGCAGGATACCCGCAGCTGCTTCTATTTTCCCTGGGGCAGTTCACGTAGTTGACTTCCGGTGTGCGACTGGACAGGCTAGGTCGGTGTTCTTAGTTGTTCTCAATCCACCTTTTACCAAAGGCAGATCTGCCAAAGCACCTGCCCGCAAGCAGAGCAAAGTGGCCCAAGCGTCTCCCAGGGACTTCCTGGCTGCCTAGAATCTGCCAACCTCCGTCCCAGCCCCAGTCTCCCGCCCCAGCTGCACGCTGATGCCTGAGCACGGCAAGCGGCCAGTCCCCTGCCTGTCTGAAACAGACCTGCTCCGGAGTTCTTCCAAGGTAATTTTTGATAGAAATGTGTTGTTCTCCAAGTGTTTGAGGTAGCCCTCACTCCAGAATTAGTTCAGATGTTTAATCTGTTCTTGGTTTGAGGGAAGATCAGAGGAGCTCACAGAGAGTCGTGTCTTCACTCTGCCATCTTGGCTCCGCCCCCCCTTTCCAGGCTTCTTTGGAATCAGCCTGCTGATCATTTCTTATAGAATAATAATTTTCCATTACATTTGAGTACCATAGCTTATTCAGCCATTCTCCCATTGAAGGGCACCATTCAATTTCTAGTTCCTTGTCACCACAAAAAAATTTGCTACAAACATTTTTGCACATTTGACTTCTTTTACCTTTTTTATGATCTCTTTGGGATATAGGTCCAATAGAGACACCACTAGATTGAAGGGTATACACAGTTTGATAGCCCTTTGGACATAGTTCCAGATTGCTTTCCAAAATGGTTGGATCATTTCACAACTCTATCAACAATGCATTAGTGTCCCAATTTTTCCACATCCCCTCCAATATTTATCATTATATTTTCCTGTCCTCTTTGCCAATCTGTTAGGTGTGAAGTGGTACCGCAGAATTTTTTTCATTTATATTTGTCTGATCAATATTGAATTAGATCTAACCATCCTGGAGAGCAGTTTGGAACTATGTTCAAAAAGTTGTCAAACTGTGCATACCCTTTGACCCAGCAATGTTTCTATTGGGCTTATATCCCAAAGAGATCTTAAAGGAAGGAAAGGGACCCACATGTGCAAAAATGTTTGTGGCAGCCCTTTTTGTAGTGGCAAGAAACTGTAAACTGAAAGGATGCCCATCAATTGGAGAGAATGGCTGAATAAATTATGGTACATGAATGTTATGGAATATTATTGTTCAGTAAGAAATGACCAACAAGATGATTTCAGAGAGGCCTGGAGAGACTTGCATGAACTGATGCTGAGTGAAATGAGCAGAACCAGGAGATCATTATATACAGCAACAAGACTAAACAGTAATCAATTCTGATGAACATGGTTCTTTTCAATAATGAGGTGATTCAAACCAATTCCTATTGTTCAGCGCTGAAGATAGTCATATACATCCAGAGAGAGGCATGTGGGAACTGAGTGTGAACCACAACACAGCATTTTAATGCTTTCTGTGAATATTTGCTTGCATTTTGTTTTCCTTCTTAGGTTGTTTTTTTTTTCTCTTTCTAGATCTTATTTTTCTTGTGCAGTAAGATAATTGTATAGATATATATATACATATATTGGATTTGTCATATAATTTAACATATTTAGCATGTATTAGGTTACTTGTCATCTAGGGGTGGGGGTGGGGTGAGGGAGGGGAAAAGCTTGGAACAAAAAAAAAGTTTTGCAAAGGTCAATGTAGGAAAATCACTCATGTTATGTAAATAAAAAGGTTTAATAAAAAAAATAGTGATTTAGAACATTTTCATATGATTTTGGATGGCTTTAATTTCTTCATCTGAAAACTGCCTATTCATATCCTTTGACTATTTATCAACTGGGTAATGTCTTGTTTTCTTATAAATTTGACTCAGTTCTCTATATTTCAGAAATGAGGCCTTTATCAGGAACACTGACCATTAAAAAATTGTTTCCCAGCTTTCTGCTCCCCCCCTTTTTTTTGGTAAGGAAATTGGGGGTAAGTGACTTGCCCAGGCTCACACAGCTAGGAAGTGTTAAGTGTCCGAGAATAGATTTGAACTCAGATCCTCCTGACTTCAGGACTGGGGCTCTATCCACTGTACCACCTAGCTGCCCCTCTGCTTCTCTTTTAATCTTAGCTGTATTGATTTTGTTGATGTAAAACCTTTTTAATTTAATGTAATCAAAATTATCCATTTTGCATCTCATAATATTGCATATTTCTTTTTTTTTTTTGGTCACAAACTCCTCCCTCCTTCAAAGAACTGACAGGTAAACTATCCCTTGCTCTCCTAATTTGTTTATAGTACCAGTCTTAATGTCTCTCTCCATTACTTTGTTAAGTCTTTGTTAACCCTATCAAAAAAATAATAAGCCAAGCCCTAATTTGTAGTATTTACCAACTGTGACCGTGTAAATGCTTACACTGAAAATTTAACAATGAACTCTCTTGAGTCAGTGCAAACTGACTCCAGCACACCCCTAATAATATTATCCTTTTGTTGATAATATGATTGAGAAAAATTCCATGAGAGCAACCTTAACATCACTATATCCAGGATCTTTCCCTTCATTAGTGTGGGTACCTTCCATCCTTATTATTGTAGATTGCTATCATAGTCTTAGTGAGTTGCTGTAGCTCAAAAAAAAAAAAAAAATTATTCCTTGTTGACTGCTTTCTGATTGATGAGCCTCCTTAACCTTGATCTCAGATTGAGGTATAAATCCCATTCCTGGGTCTGTCCTTGAAGTTTGTCTGTGGTAGGACCCTCCAGAGTTTGAACTATACTGGCATTGCTCTCAGGAGTTCTGTGCCATTTCCATCCTGCAGTAATTGAGAATAAAACTTCAACGAATTAGATCTGCAATATTATATGTTTCAAAAGTGCATATTTAAATAACTTTTTTCATTCCCATTATAGTTATTTTAGTCTGTCTCCCTTCAAATTCCAAAGTTTATTTTGGGCATATGGCTCATAATAGCTTCATTTTGTGAATGGCATGAATTTTTATTTCAAAAGCACATATAGCAAATTTGTTTAATAGTCCTTAAAATATCATTGTCATTGACTTCTAGTACAGTAGGCCTATTCTAGAATTTTCATGAATGAAACTGTAACTCTTTAGTAATCTACAACCATGCACTAGAAGCATTATTCTTTGTACTTAAAATAGGATTTTCAGCTAAATTCAACAAACTTTATTAAATGCCTTCTGTGTGTCACAGACATAGTGATTAGGTATTTGTATATAACTGAAAAAAGAGACTCTTTGCCTTTAAGGAATTACCACATGTCCACAGAGAAATAGAAACGAGCTATTTTGAGGAAGAAGAGAATGTTCACATTTCAGGTAGGGAGTACATTCCAGGCATGGGAGAGCTTGTGCAAATGCACAAATGGGAGATAGATAATCAAGTTTGGGAATCAATGAGGGGCATAGTTTGTCTGAAAATAGAAGTCTTTGGAAAAAAGTAATGTAAAATAAATAAATATTTTTATATTGTAAATGTAATGTAAAATATAAAAGTAATGTAAAATAAATACATTTTTTTAAAAAAATGACATTGTTGTCATAATGTGGTGGGTCTTAAATATTAAACTGATTTTTATTTGGTTCTAAGAAGTAAGAGGAAGCCCATGAAGATTTTTGAGTGGAGATGTCATATTTATAGACAGGTGCCTTAGGAAAATTATTTTGACAGCTGGGTATAGAATAGATTGGGAAAAAGGGAGACTAGAAGTAAAGTGACCATTTAGGAGGCTACTAAATGATATTTGTAGGCAGAAAGTAATAGGGACCTACTGACTTAAGTGTTGGAATGGAGAAAAAAGGTACATATGTGCAAAATATGGAGGTAAAACTGATTGAGTATGCAGGGAAAGGAAAGAGTCAGGGATGATTCCAAGGTTACAAGGATGAATGACTGGAAGGATGGTGTATCCTCAACAGAGTCAGAAAGGAAATTTAAGAGGAAATAAGATGAGATATTCAGGTATATCTATCCACTTATGTGATATCAGATTTCAAAAAAGAAATTTTGCCTATTTAGACTTCTATGAGTAGAAATGACAAATGAATAAGTGGGAGTTTATGAGCTAATCAAGAGAAACCATAGCTGGAACTTTTAAAATAAGCTGTGCTTAAAGTGTGAGAGAGATTGATAATGATCAGCCAAGAAGACTGGAAATAGCTAGCCAGACAGGTAGAAAAAAAAAGAAATAATCATAGAAGGGAAATTAGAAAATAATAATATCATGGAAACCATGGAGGAGAATCTGAGGAGGGAGTAAACAACAGTATCAAAATGTACAGAAAAGTTAAGGTCAAATTAGAGATGACCTAACTAAAAAGTCCATTGGAATTAGTAGTTAGGATTTTAACAGGTTGAATAAATAAGATTCCTGATTATAAGAGATTAAAAAATAATTGGCTGATAAAGGCAGTGAATGCAAATGATTTTTTTTCCCTCAGCTTTTAGCTGTGAAAGAGAAAGAAAGAGAGAGGAGAGAAACTCCTCTAGTTTAAGGGGTAATATCATCAAGAGAAGGTATTTTTTTTAAGAAGAAAAGCGACCTGGACAGGTATGTTTGCAGGTAAGAAAAAGCCAGGAGATGAGAGATTAAAGGAAAAGGAAGGTAATGATGATTGGTAATAAGGTAATTAATATATTGTTTTAATTACATTTCTGAGAATTAATTCTATGCAGTTGGAGGGAGAGGGGAAAGTTAAGGATGATTCAAGTGTTTTACAAGCTGGCTGGGATGATAGTAGACCAGAAGGGAAAGTTTGAGTTTAAAATTTAAGAAGTTTGAATGTGTTGATGAAACTCCCATGTGTAGATATATTCAGCAGGCGGGCATTCCCTGAAGAAAATAGGAAGCATGGCTGGGAATGAGATCCAGCACAAGCAGTGCCACTAATTCATCAGAGACTGGAATAGAAGAGGAGAGTTGGAAGATGTAGAGGGGTTTTGAGGCAAGCATTAGAGAGGTTGACAGAGTGAAGGGACTCGCCAAAAATAGCCTTCACTTTTTCAGTAAAACTGGAAGTAGAAAAAGAAAAAGGAAAAAAAGAAAAAAGAGGTAAATTTATCTCCCAAGAAGCAGTATCTCTGTCTCCTGATGGTTGGGGCTCTCTGATAGTTCTAAGTCCCCAGTGGCTTAGGGCCTTTAGTGTACTTTGTTCCCAGAGTCAGTCATTCAGTCAATTACTTATTAATTATTAGGTTCATAATTAATAGTTAAAATAATCTTCATAAATAATTAATTTCTTAAGCACCTATTATTTGCCAGGTACTGTGAATCAGGTTGTCTGGTGGTTTTGAGTGCTCCCTCATTTTTTATGCCCCACTCCAAGCAGCTCCAGTTTATTGGAAAACTCCAGATTGCTATCATTGTTTCAAGATGACTAATGATGAGGCCCGCCCAGAAGATACCCTGCTTGTGGAATTTGCACCCAGGCTCATAGCATACTGGCCAATGCTTTAGGCTGTCTCCTGCTTATGTTGTTCTCTGATGGTATTTGATGTTTCAAGTGTTTCCAGTATTACATTAAACAAACTTGAGGGTTTTTTTTTTTTTAATCCCTCAGGTAGATTTCACTCCTGTCTACTTATAGTTTCTTTGTGGCATGGAGAGGATCATTTCATCTTTGTTTCAGTTTTTCTTTATGTAAAATAGAGATAATAATAATACCTGCCTCTGCTTCACAGGAGTATTATAAAAGGAAAATCACATATCGGAGAAAATGCTTTTAGATTACAAGGAGGAAGGAAGGTACTATAAAATTCAATGTCCAGGCAGGTCTATATGTTCTCATCAGAAATTTTCTGAATTTAAAGTGGTTATTTACTTGAAAACTATTATTTATTATTTTATCTTCTTATAAAAGATAGTAATATGTCATTTTCTTATTATTTTGTTTGTAAATAATAAATAATATATTTATGTTTTTCCCATATTCCCAGTGGCATTGATAAGGGTTACAAGATATTATGCAGAAATTGGGAACCCAGAACAGAAAGTAATAAAAATGAAAGCTGGTGGTTTGAAGGAAAAACTTCCAGTCATCTACTTATCTCTGGAAACAATGAAGCTGGAAAAAACATGGAAATAGTAGTGATAGTGAAATAAGATTATAAAATTGTCATATAAAGAAATTCCCCTCCAAAAAACCCAAAGCAAAACAAAAACTAGTATAATCTTGGACTATACATGAAAAGTTATTGCCCTAGGTTGATGCTATTCTGTGTGTAGAGATATCTTCATGTAGCATCCTTGATATAAATAAATCTGGGTGTGACAAAAGAAGTGGACAGAGAGACAGAGAAACAGACAGAAGGAGACAGAGGAAAAGGGAAAGGGAGAGATATAGGTGATAGATCAAGAAAAGTGTTTAAAAGAATACATCGATGTACAGATGCATAGGGACAAGGATTAGACTAATGATTTCATTGGTATGGGGAATTTGGCAGGTAAGAAAATCCTCTTTCTCAACATAAGTGAATCCCTTATCTACACCTTAGAATTAAGGTAAGGTAGGATCACATAGACAAAACAATTCATTTGCAAAATGTGAACCCAACTCTTCCTGTTTGAAGGCAACTCTTTATCCATTATGCCTCCCATACTGTATCTATATCTGTGTCATTTTAATTGTTACCAACGAACTAGGAGGACTGAAATGATATAAAAAGGTACAGACCACTACTTACTAGCTCATTTATACAATATTATACATTTCATAAAACATGTTAAACATTATATAAATTATCTTCAAAATAAGTCTAAGTAATACAATTGTTGTATTATCATCCTTACTTAACAGATAAAAAACTAAGCCTCATAGAATTTAAATATAGTTATCCTTACCAAATCATGATTTTTCCCTATCAGTTTCAACATATCACAGTTCAACATAAAATATTAAATGGAAATTTTGGAATTTTGTAGAAGCCACAGACAGCATGTAAAGATTATACAGAAAAAGTTTAGAAATTCAGAAATGCATAAAATAAATGTATTACATAATATCAACTTAAATTTTACAAAAAAAATAGACATCTTTATTATGAAGGGAGGGCCAAATATTTTATGCAAATATTCCAGATCTTCTGGTGGGGACACACTCCCAACCCAAATATATGAAAGGGATAATTCTAGCTTTCCCTAGAAGACATGAATAATCATTGTCCCAGGTGGGAACCAACTTTACTAACTACACTCAAAAGATCTTTCTACTATGCCATCCTATCTTGACATAAACACACACACACACTGAATGTATGAATGTATATATACAAGTATTATATACAAATATACATAAATATAAGCATATGTATGTATAAATATATATGAATGAATATATATATACACATATAACCAAATTCACTATTTTTATTGACTTAATTAATGGATAATTGCTAAATGTATACTTCAGTTTCTTGCTGAAAATTCCTTCTGAGAAAATGATAGTAGAGATTTGTTTTTCTTCACTCTTAATCTCCTCCTACTATTGTCATTCAGATTATATTACTAATATGTTTCAATACACAGCTTAAACTTATTAGATAATTGGGAGCTCTACACTTTATACTATGTGAAGAGGCCTTAGAATTCAAGATATATTAGCATATGTTGGATGTATACCATTCTTGATTATAAAAAATTATTTCTTAACCTTTTTCTTTACAGTTCATCATGTATATTTATAACACTCTAAATGATATTTTCACTTGTGAAATAACACCTTTCAGATAGCTATTTTTATATAGTTTATAATCAGCCTATTAACTTTTATTCATCAATTAACTTCATTGTTCTTTTGGATGGATGACTAAGGTAAAAATGGCCCCCTAGAAGTACTAGTATTTTCAGCGAATCATTTTAAACAGCTGGAGTAAAGAAACTCCAGGGACACCTCTGTTTTTGAAGCATTAAAGTTAGTTTATACTTACAGTCATATTATATGTAATTAAGAGTTCATTCTTATTCATATTAAATAAAAATATAATTATACTTTTCATTTAATTTGACTTCCTCAGTTTCCCAATAAGAAAGTATATATGTAACTTACCCATCATTCCTGATATCTCATCCTAAATAAAAGAGAAAGAAAACTACCTTTATTATTCACTTTTAAAAATAGCTTTCAGAGCCATTTAGTGGGGGAAAAAAAAAACTATCTGAGAATTTGGCAGTAGAGATGGCAGCTCTCTTTGCTTTCAAATTATTTTCTTCCCTTTAGAGAAGAGAGGGGAAAAATTTCAAGGCTAATTGTTTATAAAATCTTTCCTGATGCATTAGATAATGAGAATTTTATTTACAAATGGAAATTACAAGCCAAGGTTTTGTCACTGTACATACCATACTGTTGTTATTTGGCTCCTAACCGTACATCTAGATAGTCTTTTAATCCCAACATGGGAGTTGAGAATTAACAGTGGCAAAGATAGTACAGTAAATCTTTGATAATGAATATCTCTCTCCCTTTTCCCATCCATAATTATGTTATTACTTTCATCTGTTTTCTTCTCTTTTTTATTCTTTTTCTACCTTCATCATTCTTTGTTGTCATTCTTCCTTCCCTTCTCTTCTGTTCCCATACAGTTTTCTTGAATTCCATCTCTTCCTCTGTGAATCTATTCTGCTCACAGTAGTCTCTGTTGAAAGGTTTTTTTATTTTTATTTTTCTTTCATGTCATTCTTTTCCCCCCTCAGTTATACAATCCCTACCTTCCCCATTCATAGACTTGCCTCCTTGTCTTTATGGTTCTCTCTTTGCTTCCTGAGGCACCCACATTCTCTATTTCCCTCTGGAGAAGTAGTACATTCTTACCTCTAGGCTATGTTTATCTGCTCTGGAACTCCTCAAATGCACTGACTCCTCTGTCCTACAAACATGCAATATTACCCTAGCTGGCATCCTATGAGGGCAGTCTTGAGGCATGGGGCAGGGAGGAATGTCTGTTTCTCTTAACAGGTCTGAAACATATTTGTAGACATTGGAACACTACAGATTAGTGAATCAGGTTTTTTGTTTGTTTGGGTTTTTTTTTTGTTTTTGCTTCTTAAATACTTCTATAAAAAAGTATTAATTACTTTTTAGATTTTGGTAGTAAAGAAACAAATAAAATAAGAATTCTGTAGATAATAAAAGATTACTGAAGATATTTTCACTAAATACTATAAGGAGGACTCCATTTGGGCAATGGATGAACAGGTTATAGTATGTGGATGGGATGAAATATACTTGTGCTTTAAGAAATGATGAAAGATGGTTTCAGAGAAACTTGGGAAGTCTTATATGAACTGAAGAGGGAAGTGAGTAAAACCAGGAGGGCAATGTATATGACAACCTCAGTCTTAGAAGATTCATGATAAACATGTTGCCCACCTCCTGAGAAAGAAGTGATGGATTCAAAATGTATTTTGAGATGTTTTTGTTGTTTACATATACATATACATGTATATGTATATTATATATGTCACAATGCAACAGTTTGTTTTGAATGTCTCTACATGTTGGTCAACAGGTTTTGTTTTTCTTGCCTTCTTGGTGAGGAGAGGTGGAAAAGAGAAAAAGAGGAGCTGATAATAAAGTAAAATTGAATTCTAAAATAAAGTGAATGCTACTGTACAGAATATAGCAAGTTTATTCCATGTAGGGGATCCAAAAATATTCTTTTGATTCCATCATGAATTTAACAGCAGGTTTAGTTTAATTTTATTTTTTCTCAAATAAAATTTACCTTTTATTTTTTGAACTCAGTCCCTTTTGTTTTTACAAAGAGAAAAGATTCTGATAGGTAATTAAATTGTTTGGTTAATGATTGTTCAGTTTCTTACCATGATACTTAATTTAACTGATATAGGATATGAGTATTTATTTTTCTTTGGAAGGTTTTTTTTTTTAAATAAGTTTCCTTACCTGTTATTTCCACTGATATCTCCATCAGCAGTACCTCTTACCACTAAGCCATCCATCATTTTTTAGAGGCAATCTTGGTTAAATGATTTGCTTAGAATCACACAATTAGTAAGTGTATGAGTTCATATATGAACTCAGGTCCTCCTGACTCCACGACCAGTGCTCTGTCTACTGTGCCCTCCTCATCTATATTTTAAACTAATAGAGTGGTTATATGTCAGCCAATTTGCAAATGGTTTGGGCTCTGATAATGTGATGGGATCTTTGATAGAATTCACAAGGTTAGTTTCCTCTTTTATTGATATTTTCATTGTTTTTTGTTATTATGAGTGTGACAAACTTCAACAAATGTGAACATTTCCATATACAAAGAACATAAAATGGAAGCACAAATATCTATTAGCTATACCATTCTTTATAAAGTATATATATATATATATATATAGCAATCTTCCTTTTTGTACATTTCAAAAAAAAATTAGGTCAGTCACCAAAGTGTGATAAAAGTTGCTTTTTAAAGAAACTGGTCAAAAATTATGGATATATTGTACTTTCCTGGAGTAGCAAATCACCATTTTAAAAACAATCACAGAATTTAAAAGTTGGAAAGGAAATTGTTGGCTCTCTAGTCTAAGCCATACATGAAAGGAATTCCAAATATACCATACTTGACACATGATTATCCAGCCTCTGCTTAAAGATCTCCATAGAGGGAGAATCCAGCACCTGTCAAGGTGTGCATGCCCTTCTACTGAGGGGGCAGCTCATTAGAAAGCTTTTTCCCCTGACATCTTGCACATATAAACCTTCTTGCATCTTACACTAATTACCCTCTGGGGCCAAACAGGATAATCTTTGTTCCTCTTCCACATGACAGCCCTTCCAGTACTTGAATAACACGATCATGTCTTCCCTAAGTCTTTTTTTTTTCTTCAGGCTAACCATGCCCAGCTCCTTCATCCAGACTGTATAAGAAATGGATTCTAGGAGCTTTACTTTTCTGATTGCTTTCCTCTTAACACTGTCCAACTTATTACTATCCTAAAAAACACTGTGACATCTAGACTCTAGAAGATAACTGATGAGGGCAGTGTATAGCAAGAAACTACTTCTCTATTCCTGGAATCTATGTTGTTTAAGAACATAGTATATGTATAGACTATGTGTAGACTAATATCTTGTTTAATCTGGGGGGGGGGGGCTGTTACACACAGCACATTGTTAACTCACCTCTAGCTTGCTATCTACTAAAATGCTCAAAACTTTTTTTTAGAGTAACTATTACCTAAGTGTGTATGCCAGCTCCATCTTTTTCTTGGATAGTTGACTTTATACCCAGTTGCAAAATTTTACTTCCGTCCCAATTAAATTCTGTAGTCTAAAAGCTGTAGTCTGCAAAGATCCTTTTTGAGTCTTGATTTTATTATCTACTGTTAGTTATCCCTTTCAGATTTGTGTCATCTGCAATTAAATGAGCATGTCATCTAGGCCTTTAACCAAGTTACGAATAAAAAAAGTTAACTAGCAAAAGAAGTCACACAAATCCCTGGGGTATTCTATTGGAGACTTCCTTCCATGTTAACTTTGAATCATTAACAATTATTCTTTGAGCTTGACATCAAGCCCTAATAAATCCATCTGATTTTTATTTCATTTAATCCAACTTCTCCATAAGAACAAAGTATTATTTTATCAAAAGTTTTTAAATCAATGGTTGTTTTTTTTTTTTAACCTTGAATTTTTTCCAGTTGTTTCTGTCATATTCAACTCTTCATAAACCCATTTGGGATTTTCTTGGCAGATACTGGAGTGGTTGTCATTTCCTTCTCCAGATCATTTTAAAGATTAGGAATTGAGGCAAATAGAGTTAAATATCTTGCCTAGGGTCACACAGCTAGTAAGTGTCTGAGGACAGATTTGAAATCAGGAAGATGTCTTCTTAACTGAAGACCTGCACCACTTAGCTTCCTCTCAAAAAAAAAAAATTCAAGTTAAATTATATATCATTACCCTCATCTAGTAGTTTAGTAATCTCATTAAAAAAAAGATAGGAAAAAAAAAAGATAGGGGAAAATGAGATTTGTCTGGTGGGATATGTTCTTGATAAAACCATATTAGAACTTTATAATAACTACTTTTTATCTACATATTCACCAACCATCTCCTTATGACCTGGCTTAGAATTTTTCTGGAACTAAAACCAAATTTGAGAAATGCAAAAAATAATATAAAATTGGAGAAGAGCAAGCTATAGTTTGTAAATTCTGTTCATGTTCTTTTTTTAAAAACCAGTCTTAAACCAGTCTTAGGCTACTTCTGTATTTTGTATGATCTTTCAGCTGTCACTGATAGTAGCTTAGCAGTAACACCATTTCTTTTGAAATTTAAGTCCATCTGGGTCAGGATATTTAAATTCATCAAAGGTGGCTAGGTACTCTCATCTCCTTGTCCTAGGTATCGATGTCATTTGTTATTTTTATTCTGTCATTTCCAATACAGTATATTCTTTGAAGAGTAAACAGAAATAAGATAATTGAATAGCTCTGACTTCTCTCTGTTCCCATCTCTTCTTTGATACTCCTTTGTCTCTCACTATATTCTTCTGTTTTCTTAGCTTTCCTCATCAGCATTAGTTCATTCTGAATTTTAGCATTTCTGATACTGCTTTTATAGGATGTAATACTCTTATATTCTCTGTCATATGATTCTGCATCTTTCTTCTCTAGATTTCTTTTAAAAATCTTAGGTGATAAGTAAGTTTTCTGTGTATACACAATATTCTCTTTAGACAAATCCTAATTTTCCTCCTCAATGGAATTATTCCTTTTATAGATTCAGAATTTCATTTTGAACATCTCCCATTTTTCCTGAACTAACTTCCTTTGAAACATTTTACTCCCCAGAAGCCTATCTTTTTTTCTTAGACACCTGTTTTGCCAAAATCTAGAGTACATTTAAGGCAATGCCAGATGTTTTTAGAGATGTTAAATAATAACAATAATAAATAATAACATAGCTAGCACTTCTATAAGCACTTTAAAGTTAGCAAAGCATATTATATCTTTTATGTTATTAGATCTTCACTATAACTCTGTAAGGTAAGTGTTTTTTTTATCCCCATTTTATTTATTTATTTTTAATTAATTAATTAATTTATTTATTTGCAAAACATATGTATGGGTAATTCTTCAACATTAACCCTTACAAACCTTTCTGTTACAAATTTTTCCTCCCTACTCCCTACCCCTCCCCTAGATGGCAGGATATCCACTACATGTTAATTATGTTAAAATATTTGAAAAATCGAATATATGTATACATATTTCCACACATCATTGTTGTGCAAGAAAAATCTTATCTACAAGAAAGAAAAATCAGTTAAAGGAAACACAATGCAAGCAAACATCAATCGAGAGCATGAAAATGTTATGTTGTGGTCCACATTTCACATCCCTCTCTCTGGGTGTATATGGCTTTCTTCAGTGAACAACTGGAAGTGGTTTGAAATATTTCATTTTTGAAGAGAGCCATGTCCATCAGAATTGATTGTCATATATTATTGTTGTTGCCGTGTATAATGATCTCCTGGTTCTACTCATTTCACTCAGCATTAGTTCATGTAAGTCTCTCCAGCCCTCTCTGAAATCGTCCTGCTGGTCGTTTCTTACAGAACAATAATATTCCATAATATTCGTATACCATAATTTATTCAGCCACTCTCCAATTGATGGGCATCCATTCAGTTTCCAGTTTCTAGCCATTACAAAAAGGACTGCTACAAACATTCTTGCACATGTAGGGCCCTTTCCTTCCTTTATGATTTCTTTGGGATATAAGCTCAATAAAAATGCTGCTGGGTCAAAGGATATGCACAGTTTGATAACTTTTTGAGCATAGCTCCAAATTGCTCTCCAGAATGGCTGGATCCCTTCACAGCTCCACCAACAATGCATCAGTGTCGCAGCCTTCCTACATCCCCTCCCACATCCGTCATTATCTGTTCCTGTCATTTTAGCCAATCTGACAGGTGTGTAGTGGTCACCTCAGGGTTGTCTTAATTTGCATTTCTCTGTTCAGTAGTGATTTGGAGCACCTTTACATATGACTAGAAATGGTTTTAATTTCATCATCTGAAAATTGTCTGTTCATATCCTTTGACCATTTATCGATTGGAGAATGGCTTGAATTCTTATAAATATGAGACAATTCTCTATATATTTTAGAGATGAGACCTTTATCAGAACCCTTAAATGTAAAGATGATTTCCCAATTTGATGCTTCCCTCCTAATCTTGACTGCATTGGTTTTGTTTGTACA
The DNA here is from genome assembly GCA_023553655.1 of Myrmecobius fasciatus. Classification (NCBI taxonomy): domain Eukaryota; kingdom Metazoa; phylum Chordata; class Mammalia; order Dasyuromorphia; family Myrmecobiidae; genus Myrmecobius; species Myrmecobius fasciatus. The sequence continues at coordinate 57,803 of JAJPUD010008258.1, forward strand.
AAAACTTTTTAACTTAATATAGTCAAAGTTATCTATCTGGTGTTCAGTTGAGAGTTCTAGTTCTTCTTTGTACATAAATTTATTCCATCTCCATAGGTCTGAGAGGTAAACTATACTACGTTCCTCTAATTTACTTATAATATCACTCTTTATATCCAGATTATGAACCCATTTAGATCTTATCTTGGTATGTGATGTTAGATGTGGGTCAATCCCTAATTTCTTCCACACTAGTTTCCAATTTTCCCAGCAGTTTTTGTCAAATAGTGAGTACTTATCCCAGAAGCTGGGGTCTTTGGTTTTATCAAAGACTAAATTGCTATAGTTATTGCCTAGTTTGTCCTATGATTCTATCCTATGCCACTGATAGACTATTCTATTTCTTAGCCAGTACCAAATGGTTTTGATGACCTCTGCTTTATAATATAGTTTTAGATCTGGTACAGCAAGTCCACCATCATCAGCCTTTTTTTTCATTAATTCTCTTGAAACTCTTGACCTTTTGTTCTTCCAAATCAATTTTGCTACTATTTTTTCTAGATCTGTAAAATAATTTCTTGGGAGTTTGATTAGTATGGAACTAAATAAGTAAATGAGTTTGGGTAGTATCGTCATTTTTATTATATTCACTCGGCCTACCCATGAGCATTTTATGTTTTTCCAATTGACTAGGTCTGATTTTATTTGTGTGGAGAGTGTTTTAAAGTTTAGTTTGTATGGTTCCTGACTTTTCCTTGGCAGATAGATTCCCAAATATTTTATACTATCAACAGTCATTTTGAATGGAATTTCTTTTTGTATCTCTTGCTACTGAACTTTGTTGGTAATATATAAAAATGCTGCAGATTTATGTGGATTCATTTTGTATCCTGCAACTTTGCTAAAGTTG
>JAJPUD010008258.1:63691-92782 GCA_023553655.1 Myrmecobius fasciatus
TGTGGATTCATTTTGTATCCTGCAACTTTGCTAAAGTTGTGAATTGTTTCTAGTAATTTTTAGTTGAGTCTTTAGGGTTCTCTAGGTATATCATCATGTCATCTGCAAAGAGTGATGATTTGGTTTCCTCATTACCTACTCTAATTCCTTTAATCTCTTTTTCTTCTCTTACTGCCAAAGCTAACATTTCTAAGACAGTATTAAATAATAATGGTGTCAGTGGGCAGCCTTGTTTCACTCCTGATCTTATTGGGAATGGTTCTAGTTTGACTCCATTACATATGATGCTTGCTGATGGTTTTAAGTAGATACTACTAATCATTTTAAAGAAAAGCCCATTTATTCCTATACTCTCCAGTGTTTTTAATAGGAATAGATGTTGAATTTTATCAAAGGCCTTTTCTGCATCTATTGATATAATCATATGGTTTTTGTTAATTTGGTTATTAATATAATTGATTATGCTGATAGTTTTCCTAATATTGAACCAGCCCTGCATTCCTGGTATAAATCCTACTTGGTCATGGTGTATTATCCTGGGGTTAACTTTCTGTAATCTCATTGCTAAAATCTTATTTAAAATTTTTGCATCAATATTCATTAGGGAAATGGGTCTATAGTTTTCTTTCTCTGTTTTCTCCCTACCTGGTTTAGCTATCAGCACCATATCTGTGTCATAGAAAGATTTTGGCAGTATACCTTCTGTTACTATTTTCTCAAATAGTTTGTGTAGTATTGGAATTAATTGTTCTTTGAATGTTTGGTAGAATTCACATGTAAATCCATCTGGCCCTGGAGATTTTTTCTTAGGGAGTTGGTTAATAGCTTGTTCTATTTCTTTTTCTAAAATGGGGTTATTTAAATAATTTATTTCCTCTTCTGTTAACCTGGGCAATCTATATTTTTGTAGATATTCCTCCATTTCATTTACATTATCAAATTTATTGGCATAAAGTTGGGCAAAGTAACTCCTAATTATTACTCTAATTTCCTTTTCATTGGAGGAAAGTTCTCCCTTCTCATTTTTGAGACTAACAATTTGATTTTCCTCTTTCCTTTTTCTAATCAAATTAACTAAAGGCTTATCTATTTTGTTGGTTTTTTCATAAAACCAACTCTTAGTTTTATTTATTAATTCAATAGTTTTTTTATTTTCAATTTTATTAATATCCCCTTTTATTTTCAGAATTTCCAATTTGGTATTTAATTTTGGGTTTTTAATTTGTTCTTTTTCTAGCTTTTTTAATTGTAAGCCCAATTCATTGATCTTCTCTTTCTCTGTTTTATGCAAGTAAGCATCTAGAGATATAATTTACCCCTTATAACCGCTTTGGCCGTATCCCACAAATTTTTGTATGTTGTCTCATTCTTGTCATTCCCCTGGATGAAATTAGCGATTGTGTCTATAATTTGCTTTTTCACTCATTCATTCTTCAGGATTAGATTATTTGATTTCCAATTAACTTGTGGTCTGTTTTCTCCTGGCTTTATATTACATATGAGTTTTATTGCATCATGATCTGAAAAGGGTGCATTTGCTATTTCTGCTTTTCTGCATTTGATTATCCCCATTTTGTAAAACAAATGTATAACATTTTAAGATTTTCACAACTTTCTACCATTTCCCTTTCACTTCCTATTCTTGACCCCTGGACCACCAGGATCCCATTCAGCATAGCTAGTTGGAATGAATGACATAGTTGCTTATATTGTTTGGATGAGCTGAGAAAGACGTCAATCACAGTACTTCTGATGGAGTGGAGAACCATCATGCCTTACCACTATTCCATGGTCCTCCAAGTTTTATTGTCTTCCCCATCACTTCCTCAAGGCTTTGATATCGGAACTGCTATGGAATCCTAAAGACTTCTTGGCTTTGCTATCAACTTAGGCCTTCTAAGTCTTTCCAGCTGTACTACCTTTGAACTCTCTTTTATTACCTTCCTTAATTAAAGTGTGAACTACTTTAGATCGGAGACTGTCTTGTTTTTTGTGTCCGTATTTCCAGTAGTTAGCATGTTTGCTATATAGTAAGCTATTAATAATTCTTTTCATTCAATCAAGATAACCAAAATGTTCTTTCCATATGGATAATCTTCAGCCAATGTAGTATAATGAAAGAATACTACATTTGTCATTAAGAAACAATCTGGGTTCATATCCTCCCTCTGGCACATTGTAATTATGTATCATGGTCAAATCATTTAATCTTTCTTATCATCAGTGTCTCATCTCTAAAATGGGGATAATAGCTGAACTTCCTAGCTCATAGTTTTCTTGTGAGAATCAAATGAAGCAATACATACATACATGCATATACATATATATATATATATTTAAGCCTCAAAAATATGCTATGTAAATGTCAGATAATACTACATTAACCTGACTTTATTTTACACAAGTATTTGAGTCACCCATTGCACTCATTGTGGTCCTTTTTTCCTAGTCTGATAGATCTCCTCCTGAGTCCCATTTCTATTTTTTCCCATCCAATATAGTTTTATTTTCTTTTTCTCCTGCTAATTCTTCATGTCACTTTCATATAACTTTAACTAATTCCTAAAAATCTAGGATCCTTGATAGTCATTCCATTTAAAATATCACCTACTCATTCTAAATTTCTTTTGTTTCTGTCTTTTATTTTGTAGGAATTAGGTTTGTGAGAAATTTAGAGTTCATTACGTCCTTCTGGGTTTTTGTGCATGCATGATGCATGTGTGTGTGCATATTTGTATATGATAACTGGTTTTTTTTCCTGTATATGATAACTGTCTTGTAATTTTGTCTTGTAATTTTCTAAAAAATCAGATCTGGTATCAGGAAATATCTAAATGTCTTTTGCACTGACTGGATGAGTAAACTGTGGAGAGTATTAATTGTTAGCACAGTCATTTAACTTTCAAGCCAGAGAAATTTAAATTTGAGCATAAGCCTTCAGCTCAGAGGAGGGAACTGTGAAGAATTTGTTAATCTACTTTTTAAGAGGTTTAAAATCATAGTAAGGAAGTGTTGAGAAGGCTTTTATTTGATGAGCTCACCAAATTCATTGTTTCCACAGTTTCCAAAAGCAAGAGCACTTTGTCAAGTGCTTAAAAAAACAAACAAAACTAAGCCCAGTCTTCATCTTTTGAATTTGAAGTTACTATTATTAGAAAATTTCCATATTGTTGTATTTTGATCTGATTTGATCTTCTTCTTTTTTTTTTTAAATGTCAGTGCTTTTATTCTTAGTTAATGATTAATACTATTTAGTACACAAATGTATTTCATTTTATCTGCTGGAAAAATTTGGTTTGCCATAAAAGAATTCAAAGAGAATATATAACCTCATTTGTCTTCCCTTCATTTCTTAGTATCTTAGATGTTTTAAGAAATTCCAGGAAATATAAAATATGTGATGGTACAGAAACTGTTCTGTACTTTGGTTCAAATCCTAACTCAGATACTTGCTGTGTGAACTTAAGTAGAGAATCTTTCTGTGCCTGTTTCCTCACTTGTAAAGTAAGAAAATGGAATCAGTGTCCACAATCCTATGACTCCTTTAGTCTGTACTTCTCACAGTGCTGAAAAGATCTTATTTTATTAGACAAAAACTGCTTTTATTTCTCATCCACATCTTCACTCAGGACCACAGACTGTATTATTGATTTCTTTGTTCTAATTATCTCTAATTTCCATTCTATATAGTTTTGTTCTGAGGCATGACAGAAAATTTGAATTAATACTGATTGTGGCATCTCAATCTGAAGTAAAAACAAAGGACAAATTTTAACATACTGAATAGAGATTTCATTTCGACATTGGTTTAAATACTTTAAAATACTTATGTTTACATTTTGTATTTATGTATTATTAAAATAATAATTTTAAAAGTTTCTCTAACAAGGACAAACTCAGCTAAAAAGATTTTTTTTTAAAAAAATCCTGTTTCACCTAATAAAAACATTTAAGCTATCTATGGATATCTTTGAAAATAATTGTCTCATCCCTAAAGTCTCCTTCAGTTTATCCCATCTCATTACAACTTCTGCCTTATACTGATACATAAATTCTTTTAAGCCTGGTGAAGGCTTGTGGAATTTTAGACTTAATCACACTTTCTGACACTAGATCATAATGATCATGATGAATATCTAAGATCTGTGTAGTAAAATGGGAAAATTACCCTTTCTCCGTAAATATTGTAAACATGAGTCTTGAGCTACTTTTTTTTTCCCTACATTCTCTGGTTTTTCATGGAGATTAAGATTATAGTAATCAGTGTTCAATGTAAAGCTCTTTGCCTTCTCTTGCCGTGTGATTATATTGTTGAATTCATGTCAAAAAAACTTATTTCCTAGTGATAATTATGAGAGAATGGGCATACAAATGCTTTAACTTAAGGCTAAAAAAAAATCCAAAACAAAAACGTGTATATTTCTAATCCTTTCTAAGAAAGTCATAGAAATTCAATGTAAATAGTACTACAGCTCTGTTCCTGTTTTTCTTATATTCTTTAATAGTAACTGATATGCATAGCTAATCAATGGTGGGGTTTTTTTGTTTGTTTGTTTTGTTTTTGCTGAAGCAGTTGAGGTTAAGTGATTTGCCCAGGGTCACACAGCTTGGAAGTGTTCACCTAGCTTCTCCACTAATCAGTCTTTTAAAATCTAAAGGGAAAGGGGAGAGGGAAAGAAAAGGAATGAGCATTTATATAGTGCCTCCTATGTGCCTAACATGATAAATTTTATCCTCTTCATTCTTCTGGGTGGAATAACCTAAACTGTTATGTGGCTAATACATATATCTCAAAGAGAGTATATGGGAATCTCTCTCCATAGTGATTTGATTTACTTCTCCTTTCTACTTTGTGATAGCTTTGATGTTATTTACTACATAATAGCTTATCTTCATTTGTCAGTTTTCTTTATGGAGCATATTACCTCTGAAGCTTTATATGATCATATCAGTATTCTCTCACTTCAAAATCTGTATGAGTTACTGAAAATTTAATTGTTATTCCAAAACTTTTTATATTCTGATATGCATTAAAATACTCTGCAGAATAGAAATCTTGCAATTTGTCATTAGGGCCTTTCTCACTATTGAAAAGCAAGAGTACTTTGTCAAATATTTAAAAAAAAAGCCAAATCTTCATCTTTTGAATTTGAAATTACTATTATTAAAAAATTTCCATATTGTTGTATTTTGATCTGATTTGATCTGCTTTTTTCTTTTCTTTTTTTTTTCACTACTTTGGAATAACTGTCAGCCTTTTTAACTGACTAATCTTGCTCCATGAACCTCATTAGGACAATCTTGACACCAATACTCAGGAACCTTCACTGGAACATGGACTCTACCCCTTTGTTCTTGCCTTATGTCTCAGTTGATACAAGCTCTTAGGACCCAGGAATTCCAAAATAACCTGGGTCTTTTTTAACAGGACATTTGACCAGGAAACCCAGACTTAAGTATTTATTATCTTGCTGTCCTGACTTGTAGCTGGTACGTAATTTCTGTGGTTATTTCTCTCAAAATCATTTCTTCATAAAGGAGAAAGGCAATACTTGAGTCCAAAGAATATTGGAATATACAAGTTGGAAAGATAATGGCATAAAAATATATGTGTATATATGTGTGTAAACATGTATATGTGTATATGTATACTTCTTAGATGCCCTTTAATGTTAAAAAACTGTAGTATAACTATGTGATCAGTTGTATCTACTATTTTCCTGAACAACACAGTAATTTATAATTACAATTAGCTTATTTGCATACTTCAGTCTTGTTAACCCATGTCTAGAATATAAGCTCCAAATCATTTTCATATTTCTGTTTTTTAATTTTAAAAATATTTTATAATATCCACGTTTTGATTTTAATATAGTTGAATCTCCTTACTTAATTTTTGTGAGGAAATAAAATGAATATAAAATAGATATATAGATTCCGATGTTTGGAGACAAGTTATTATTTCTGTGATTACAGTACCAGCCAGGTGAAAGAACTGTCCTAAAATGAATCAACCCCAATATTCAACAAAACCTGTGAAACAAGACTTTAGCATTATTGTGTCTACCCCAGTAATGAAGAATAAGATAAGAGACTTTTCAGGAAACCATGATTTATATAAGAAGCTACCTTTAAAATCCAGGCTATAAAATTTCTTAAGAGACTTCACTTGCCTTAATAATTCATTTCTTTCAAAGAGAAAAATCTGTTAAGTGCTTCTAAATTTGTTTTATTTTGGGTCCATGCAGCTTTAAATGAAAAGGCAATTTTGGCACTCTTCTACCCATTATCATTAACATTTCAGTGTTGGCTATCTAAATTGATGATTTTGTAGTAGTTAAATAGATGAAGTAGCACCAGAAAGATAACTGTAGGCAACTATGTTGTTCCAGTGGAGAAGATGCTGGGCCTAGAGTCACAAAGACCTGAGTTCAAATGTGGCCTCTGAAACATACTCCCTGTGTGACCCTGGATCTGTCTACTTCACTTTCCCCAACTATAAAAAAATTCTTATAAAATAAGAATAACAGCACCTACCTCCCAGAGTTGTTGTGAGGATTCATGGAGATGATATTTGTAATGTTTTTAGTGTAATTCCTAGATAATAATAGCATCTATATAAATGCTTTTTCTCTATCCTCCTATGCAAGATATATCCCTTAATGCATTTTATTGAAATATATTCTCTGTACAGTCATCAAGGCCTTAAGGAAGATTGGAGGAGGTAGAACAATTATAGTCCATATATTAAGTTGACTCTAATAGCTATTTGACTAGCAGAGGTACTTATATCGGTTCATGGAGGGTGATATCACCAATGTCTTCCTAACTTCCCCAAAGATAGATTAAATCCCATCAATGGCATGAAGTGATGCTTTACCAGTTTCCCTCCCTTCCCAAGAGCTTTGAAAATAATTGATGATTAGGCCTCTTATAAGACATCTGCTTCCAGAGCTATTTTTTGTGATCTCTGGATATTGTAACTGATTCAAAAGATGAAAAAGGGTGAAAAGAAGAAAGAAATGAAGTTGGACTTACTCTACAGCTGACTGCAAATTTATTGAACCTCTTCTCAGGGCTTTTACTGGCATTTGAGAAACTTTCTCAAAGGATAAAGAACCTCAAGGCTTAGGAAATGCAGAACTAACAAAACAAAGGTTATTAGATTTCTTCATGGCCTGAATTTCTGACTTAATGCTAGGCCACCTGAGCCACTCTGTACTCTAAAATTTGTTAATAAGTATAATACATAGGTTAGCATTCATTTAAGGTTTGAGATATGTTGGAATATCTTTTGCACCTGTGAAAGAGGTCAGCAAGTAAATAGAGATAGTAGTCCAAACCTCTGGAATATTCCACCCTACTTTGTTGCCATCTCTGTTCCATGATGCAAGTTGCAGTGGCATTGGCAAGGCCAGGCCTAATCTGTATGGTGAGAATGAAGGAAGAAAGTTTCAGAGTTAATACAAGGCTTCCTAGCTGTGTGACCCTGGGCAAGTCACTTAACCCCAATTGCCTCAGCAAAAAAAAAAAAAAAAAGCAAAAAAAGAAGGGACTGTCAGAGTTAATACAAGGCTTGAGATCCTTCAAGTCAGACCATGGACCTGAAGAATATTGGAATATACAATGTGGTTTTCCTTTAATAGCTTCCTTGCTTCATATTAGCATCTTTGTACAATGGAGTACTAATTTGGCATTTGTACTTATATTATTGAAGTGTGGTAAGTTTCAACAGGAAATCACCGAGGGTTAACTTGTCACGTCTTCCATTCTTGCATTCCTATCACTTTGATTTCTATAATGTTTAGTTGTACTAAGGTTCATCACAAAACATCTGGGTATCCCTATCATTTGTCAGAGTTTACTGTGTTACACTAATATGCTGTTATTTCAACTGTGAATTTGTCCAATCATTCTGGAAAATAAATTGGCATGACACAAGAAAATTGACCAGTTGCTCTTAACTGTTTGAGTCAACAATACAAAAATACCACATATACTGATTTTGTACTGTAATCATAAGCCACTTTTTATGATCACAAAAATATTGACATCAGTTAGGGAATGAATGAGCAAATGTAAATGTGAATCCAGTGAAATGTTTATTATACCATAAAAAATAGTGATATGAGGAATTCAGTGAGTCATGGAAAGATTTGTGTGAATTCATAAAGAAAACAAAGCTAGGACAACTATATACATGAGAATTATATTCAATGTAAATAATACAAAGAGATGACTGAATTCTTATTAATTGCAATGACTTGGTCTTAGGGGGAACAGATGATGAAATATACCACCTGTTCATCACATGTACCTTTAAATAGAATCACTCAAATTGTGCTGCTTTGCTCTAGACAGCATTCATTAGATAAACATGAAAAAGAGACACTTATCTGCTTTCAAGGAACCTATATTCAATGGTAAGATTGAAGAGGGGTGGATAGAGAGAAAACAAACAACAAGTATACAGATAAGTAAATACAGTTAAGAAGTATTTTCTGGGTGAGAAAGTACTTAGAATTTATGCAATCATGAAAAGATTTTTGTAGGAAGAAGAAGGGACTAATAAGAAGGACATACCATTCCAGAGATAGTCTTTGCAAAGGCAGAGTCAGAGGCTAGAATGTTGAATTGGAGAATATCATATAGTTCTGTTTGGTTTGAACATAAAATCCAGATGAACACTAATATGAAGTCATTCTAGAAAAAAAGGGTTGGAACCAGGTTGTGAAGGGTTTTAAATATCAAATTTATAGGCGCTTTGATTTTATCCTAGAAAAAATAGGGAGTTTTTGAAGCTTCCTAATCAGGGGAGATGCCTCATTAGATCTGTGTTTTAAATATGTCAAGGTGGCTTCTGTGGAAGATCGACTGGATTGGGAAGAGACTAGAGAGAGAGACACTAATTAGGAAGCTATTGCAATAATCCAAGCCAAAGGGAGTGAGAATTTGCACTAGAGTTGTGCTTTTTGGAGTAGAATAAAAGGCTGTGAATATAAGAAATGTCATGAAGGTAAATTTATAAGATTTGGCAAACTATTGGATGTGGGTTGGGAAAATGCACTTTACATGTGTTGTTTGTTATACTCTTTCTAGACATGAAAAGAATATCTTGCACTCTCCTATCCAAATTCTAGCAAGATCTAAAAGTCAATATTATAACTGGCGTTTATATGGGACTTTAGAACTTTACAAATATCTCATTTTTCTTTCATAACAACTATGAGCTAGATAACAATTGTTAATTCCACTGAGTTCTTGCCTCCAAATATAACATTCTACTGTGCCTCCTAGCTATCTTCTTTTTTTTTTTAATTTTTATTTTATTTGCATAACATATGTGTGGGTAATTCTTCAACAATAACCCTTACATAGCTTTCCGTTACAAATTTTTCCCCCCAACTCCCCACCCCTCCCCTAGATGGCAGGATATCCACTACATGTTAATTATGTTAAAATATTGGCAAATCGAATATATGTATACATATTTCCAAACTTATCATTGGTGTGCAAGAAAAATCTTATCTACACAAATGATATATCAGATAAAGGAAACACAATGTAAGCAAACATCAATCAAGGAGTATGAGAATGTTATGTTGTGGTCCACATTTCGCATCCCTCTCTCTGGGTGTATATGGCTTTCTTCAGTGAACAATTGGAGGTGGTTTGAAACATATCATTTGCTGGTCATTTCTTACAGAACAATAATATTCCATAATATTCATATACCATAATTTATTCAGCCATTCTCCAATTGAAGGGCATCTATTCAATTTCCAGTTTCTAGCCACTACAAAAAGGGCTGCCACAAACATTCTTGCACATGTGGGGCCTTTTCCTTCCTTTATGATTTCTTTGGGATATAGGCCCAATAGAAATGCTGCTGGGTCAAAGGGTATGCACAGTTTGATAACTTTTTGAGCATAGCTCCAAATTGTTCTCCAGAATGGCTGTATCCGTTCACAGCTCCACCAACAATGCATCAGTGTCCCAGCCCTCCCACAACCCCTCCAACATTCATCATTAACTTTTCCTGTCATTTTAGCCAATCTGACAGGTGTGAAGTGGTATCTCAGGGTTGTCTTGATTTGCATTTCTCTGATCAATAGTGATTTGGAGCACCTTTTCATATGACTATAAATAGTTTTAATTTCATCCTCTGAAAATTGTCTGTTCATATCCTTTGACCATTTATTGATTGGAGAATGGCTTGAATTTTTATAAATATGAGACAATTCTCTATATATTTTAGAGATGAGACCTTTATCAGAACCCTTAAATGTAAAGATGATTTCCCAATTTATTGCTTCCCTCCTAATCTTGTCTGCATTGATTTTGTTTGTACAAAAACTTTTTAACTTAATATAGTCAAAGTTATCTATCTGGTTTTCAATTAAAAGTTCCAGTTCTTCTTTGGACATAAATTTATTCCATCTCCACAGGTCTGAGAGGTAAACTATATTATGTTCCTCTAACTTGTTTACAAAATCACTCTTTATATCCAGATCATGAACCCATTTAGATCTTATCTTGGTATGTGGTGTTAGATGTGGGTCAAGCCCTAATTTCTTCCACACTAGTTTCCAGTTTTCCCAGCAGTTTTTGTCAAATAGTGAATACTTATCCCAAAAGCTGGGGTCTTTGGGTTTATCAAAAACCAAATTCTAGCTATCTTCTTTATGAAGCCTTCCTCTGTTAACTAATCAATATCATCTTTGTCATTCTCTTTTTAAAAATTGTCCTTATGATTTACTGCCCAAATAATTATTATAGAATTCAGCTACAAATTTTGCATTTTGCTCTATGGCTATTATATAATTCTGAATTTTTTTGTGGATGTAAATCTCTCTAAGTTGTTTAAGAGCAGTAATCATGTCCATTATTGTATAAATAGTATGTGCTAATAAAAAAATACTTTGTGAATATATAAACAATAAGGATATTCAGAGATATGGAGGAGAAAAATTATCTTGAGTGGAGCAGAGGCATGATGGTATGAGTGAGATGAGGTGCATTCACATCATGGAAGGTTATGATTGTTAGGCCAAAATTAAAATTGAGTTGATTCAATAGACAGTAGATAACCACTGAAAATTCTTAGGCTATGGTTAAAATGATTTTGAGAAAGATTATTTTTATACAAATATATAGGGTGAACAGGAGCATGAGGAAGACAGGAGGCTAGAGATCTAGATTTTGCATAACTTTATATTGATTCAGTATTGAAAGAATAAAGGCCTAGACTGAGTTAATGGCCAATTTAATAGAAAGTGCCCAATGTAACAGATATCTTAAGTCAAGAATTGGCAGAACTTTGTGACTAAATATGGAAGCTGAAGGAGTTTTTGAAGGAATTTATTAATGCTTTGAAATGCTATGTTCAGGTTTCTTAAAAATTATGTCACAGACCAAGGTTGATCAATATGTTTTCACTTCACATGAAGAATAATTACTATGTAGAAGTAAAAGGCAAAATTTGGGAATAAAACCTATTCCTAATATTCTTAACCTTTATTTGCATAATTGTTTTTCATTGTCTTTGTCCTTTATAGTTTTTAATTTAATATTTTAAAAATAAAGCTAGATACCATATAAATTATTTTAGTGTATATTTCCTCACTCTTTTAGGAAAACTAAAGTACCTTATATCCTAAATAACTATGTGGCCCAAAGAAAAGAAACAATGTTAGAGTAGCTACAGTTTTTGTAAGCAAGATCTTTGTGCTCCATGAAGAAATATGGGGGCCTCATCCTAAGAATAAAAATTTGAGTATTTGGAAGAAGGCCTACTTCCGAATTTTCCTAGAAAAACTGTATTACTTTATGATAATCAATCTCATCAACTAATTCTATCACACTGATTTAATAGGACAGTCAAATGCCATTGCTTTAATTTGTTGTGAATATAGTATGATTATGAAAAAGTGACAAACAATTGCTTTTAGGAAATACTTAGATGGTGCTTGTTGCTATGAGTAGTTTTAAGAAAAAGACTAATTTTTGTAGACAAGAATGAGTTCTGAATTCCGAGAATGCAATCTCTAGTTTTTGCAATAATAGTTTTTAAAATACATGTAAATATTAACAGTGATTCCTTAATTTCAAGAAAAATTTTCAGTAATCATCCCTCATATGAAGTGAAAAGATACTGATCAACCTTGGTCTTTGACAAAATTTTTGTTGTTGTTGTTGTAAGATTCTGGCTTTTATTTTATTTTTTTAGAAGTTTTTTATTTTCAAAACATAAGCATGGATAATTTTTCAACATTGACCCTTGCATACCCTTGTGTTTCAGATTTTCCCCTCCTTCCCCCCTCCCTCTCCCCTAGATGGCAAGCAATTCAGTATATTTATACATGTTAACAAGATATGTTAAATCCAATATGTGTAAACATATTTATAAAATTCTCTTGTTACACAAGGAAAATCAGATCAAAGAGGAAAGAAAATGAATAAGAAAACAAAATGCAAGCGAACAACATCAAAAAGAGTGAGAATGTTATGTTGTGATCCACATTCAGTTCCCACAATCCTCTCTCTGGGTGTTGATGGCTCTCTTCATCCCAAGATCATTGGAACTGGCATTAATCATCTCATTGTTGGAAAGAATGTGACAAAATTTTAAAAGAAACATGATCTTGGTATCTCAAAAAAAATTTTTTAGCTCCAAATAGAAAAGAATGAGATACAACTTTTATATGCGAGAATTTATTGTATTTTTTCCTTGAAAATTTACTAGAAAGGTAATCACACAGAAACTACATTTGGCAATACACACACATCTGTGTGTTTGTCTTTGTGCTTATTATATATTATATATATATATATATATTCTTAGTGTATATGTATGTATGTATGTGTATATATGTCCATATATATTTATATAAGTTCCTCTGTGTAATATCACTGAGGTAGATTCATAAATATCTTTTTTTTTTCTTGGCCAAGAATTTTAAAGTACAGTACTAACAAAAATAATTAACTTTTAAAGGGAAGTGAAAATATTCTTATTATTTTTATTTGGATTCTCACAAATAGCACATCCTTACAAAATTGTATAATTTTTATTTTTAAACTGAGTCTCTTGCATTAGTCAGTAAACACTTAATTTATTTAGTGAACATTCTTTGTAAGCATGCACACACCATGTGAACATTTAGGAAACAGAAGGTGCTTGAATTTGTGAGATTTAAATATTTTCTCACAGTTGATCCAATGATGCTAGAGTTGAAATAAAACTATATATAAATGAAATACCATTTTCTACTGAAATCCAAGTGTAAATTTTTTATCACTGTTTTAATGAGAATAATGCTTCTTTAGCATATTTACCTCCAAACCAATTCTAAAATGTTACCCTAAATATTTCATCCTTCATTTTTGCAACATATATGCACACTTAGCTACCCATAGGTGTAAACATGCACATACTTTAATAATTTCATATTATTTTTGCCTGTCATGTATTATTCATATACTTTAATAGTTCCAGTATTCTTTTTACCTGTCTACACAGGTGTAGTTCCATTACACCTGTGTATAATATACCATGAAAGATGATCAGAGTTGGAATCAGAAGATTTACATTTGAATCCAGACTTTGATATTTCTTAAGTGTGGGCTCCTAAAACATGTTGAAGATTAAACATGAACACCAATAATTAAAATCAGGTGGCCCCTCAATCACTTAGTTTCTAAAAGTTTCAGTTTCCTGGTTTGTAAAATGAGAATAGCTATACTACCTGCCTCAGAGAATTGGTGGGAGGAAAGTGTTTTCCAAACTTCCAAGCAGTGATTAAATCGAGTTATTGTGATCTGGAGCAAACCACTTAGTCTTCTAAGTGTCATATTCTTAACATCCAACATATAAACAGTAGTGTTGGAGCAAATAACAACTAGTTGGCGCTCTTCCTACTCCATATACATGTTTCTTTTTTTAATTGTTAGAAATACACTCTTGACAATGAAAATCAGATATTGAGGAAAATTTATTAAAGAAGAATCTTAAGGAATCATCTTAACGTTTCTGGCCAGAAATGGGCCTTACTCCTCTTCGGGAAGAGGGAGCCCTGAGCACAGAAATGGGAGAAACTATACTTGCTAGTGTGGCATAGCACCCCCTTCAGAGAATGGATTAATTCATTTTATCCAGGTTACAGTCTTTCTAATATGCCCACTACATGTTTCCCCTACATATGTATAAGCATGTGCCTTCTCCCTCATCATACATCCTATGTTCAAAAATGGCGGAAAACTCCTCCTCTGGGGTGTGTTGTTTAATATTCGCTTAGCCTATTAAGCAGGTGCAGTAGTGATTTGGTCAAGTCAAGTCATTGACCCCAACTAAGTTTGGGCTGAATGTGCTATTATTTTAAGTTTGTTTGTGCTATTATATGCTATTGTCTTAAGTTTTCTGTAAACCACAAGACTCTTTCTGATTGGTTGAATCTGCCTGTGCCTTCCTAGCTTCCCAGTTCCTTCCTTGCTCAAAGCTTCTATTGATCATTTAATTGTTCTGTGAAATCTTAACCTTCCTTAACCTCTCACATTCTGAAAACCTCTTGGTCAATGGTACCCATTATCCCACACTCCCTTAAAGCTTGCAACACTGTGGAAACCCAACTTTTCAGCATTTCTCACATTAATTAAATAGCAGTAATACTAATTTCTGACTTCATACCTGCATTAGCAACCAGATTTCTTTTTATTTTACATATTGTGCTTTTTATTTTATTTTTTGTTATTCATATTGTGATTTTTATTTTTAAAAACACTCCTTTAATCTAATCCTAAAGAAAGAGTTATTTAGACTAAGGACAAAGTATACTGAAAAGAACATTGGATTTGAAATCAGAAGATTCCAATCCCAGCTCTATGCCTTACTCCTATGTGACCTTGGGAAGACACTTAATCACTCTGGGTCTTTGTTCATTTGTAAATGAAATTGCTAGACTACAGGATTTCTAAGCCCCTTTTCATCTTGGAATATATAAGCACAATCTGATTCACATCTGTTTTCCCAAATATTTTCACATTTCCTATGTTCTAGGCAAACTTGCCTTTTAGCTGTTTCTGGAACTTTAACGTATAGTCTTCCAAGCAATAAGACTGCCCTCTATCTCAGGAATGTATTCCTTCTCACTTCTGCCTCTTAGAATCACCAGCTCCCTTCAAGGCTCAGGTCAGGCATCACTTTTTACAGGGGACCTATGAACACCCACCAATTATTTTCTTTTCTTCCTCCCCAATTTTATTTTTTTGTGTTTATCTTTTATCTTCCTCCTTCTGAGTCCCACTCCCTTTACTAGAGTAGATGGTAAGCTCCTTAAGAGCATGGGCTGTTGAATACTTAGCCTAGTGCAAGTTAAGGTGTTTTGGTGCATTCTGATGCTTGTGATTTCTTGAAACTTAGGGATTTCATAGAAATGTTAAATAACTTACCTATGGGTATATATTTAGTATGAAAGACACAAGATTTGAGTATAGGTGTTCCTGACTGCAAGGCCTGTTCTATCTAGCATAATGCCTGGCACATAGTAAACACTAAATTAATGCCCTATTTATGATTGTCAGGCTACTTTTTCTGACAAATACTTAATAAATACTTTTTGAATTGAATTGTATAATACTGTAAGCCCGTGATAACATTGCCAGTACATGGTAGATAATAACAGTATCCCTGTCAAGAATGCTTTGGGCTCCAACCATACCTATTCCTGACAATCCTAGAAATTTTCTTAGTATTCTTCGCAGAAATACAAACATACATCTATATGATCATACATATATGTGTGAACACCTATGTGTACCCCCATATATATATATCCACAAAAAGTAGAACTAAACTCTTTATACAAGTTTTTTTCACTAAACAACACAGATAGCTATTATGAATGTATTTGCTACATCCAGAATCAGTTATTTGGTCTTGGTCAAATAAGACCAAGCCCTGTTAATTTAACTCTGTGTAGCCATGGATCTAGATTAAATTTCAGACTTGATGGTATAGGGAGTCACTCTGGTATAAAAGAAAGGGCATTGGACTGGGATTTAAGACACCTGGATTTCCCATTAACTCTTAAATTAGAGCAAGTCATTTAGTCTCAATTTCGTTATTTGAATTTTAGTCCTAAATTACTTCTAAAATTTGTATCTATTCTATGTTCCTACAAAGAAAATGAATGTATCTAAAAGGTTCCATATGAATATAATTTCATCCTGCTACTCAAAAAAACATTCACCATTGAGATCTTTTTGTCTAATATTATAAATGCTCATTGAATTAAATTGGGTAATGTTCATGTTTTAAATAAAGGCCAGCAAGTCTGGTTGAAAGGTTCAAAGAAAGAAGAGTTTCTAAAGTAAGGCAAACTACTTCATTCTTATCTATTATCCCATTAAAAGGATTGGAAAGTGGGAATGGGAGGGGCCAGAAAGTAGTAATGAAAGATACTTTTAAAAACAGCAATCTTTACTTCCTTTGTTCACAAATAACCTCTCATACCTTCTGAAACCTTGTTCACTTTGATCAATGTATTTTTTTTTCTTTTTTTTTTTGCTTTTTTGCTGAGGCAATTGGGGTTAAGTGACTTGCCCAGGGTCACACAGCTAGGGAATGTTAGTGTCTGAGAGCAGATTTGAACTCAGGTCCTCCTGACTTCAGGGCTGGTGCTCTATCCACTGTGCCACCTAACTGCCCGATCAATGTATTTTCTTTCTGAATATGCCACTGTTTATATTGCACTTTAAAGTAAACTATATACACAATCTCATTTGAGTTTTACAACAGCCCTGAGTACTGCCTGTGTTAAAAGTCTCAAAGAGATCAAATGACCATAATCACACAAGTAGTAAACGTTGATAGGAGGATATAAATGTATTTCTTCTTGACTCCCACATTCAGCATGCATCTATTATCTATCACATAACTTCTAGCAAGACTGGGTATTTAGTAGTGCTCAATAAATTTACATATTGAATGACTGAATCCAGTGATGGATTTTTCTGTATCTTCTCCTTTTCTGGAGATAGGGCTACAAAAACAATATCATTCTGTGAAATGAGAAATAGAAAAAAAAAGTATATTATTGGTTCTGATAAAGGCCTCATTTCTAAAATATATAGAGAATTGTCTCACATATATAAGAATTCAAGCCACCCTTCAATAGATAAGTGGTCAAGGGATATGAACAAACAATTTTCAGATGATGAAATTAAAACCATCTCTAGTCATATGAAAAGTTGCTCCAAATCACTATTGATCAGAGAAATGCAAATTAAGATAACTCTGAGGTACCACTCCACACCTGTCAGATTGGCTAAAATGACAGGAAAAGATAACGATGAATGTTGGAGGGGATGTGGGAAAACTGGGACACTAATACATTGTTGGTGGAACTGCGAACGGATCCAACCATTCTGGAGAGCAATTTGGAGCTATGCTCAAAAAGTTATCAAACTGTGCATACTCTTTGACCCAGCAGTATTTCTATTGGGCTTATATCCCAAAGAAATCATAAAGGAAGGAAAGGGCCCCACATGTGCAAGAATATTTGTGGCAGCCCTTTTTGTAGTGGCAAGAAACTGGAAACTGAATGGATGCCCATCAATTGGAGAGTGGCTGAATAAATTATGGTATATGAATGTTATGGAATATTATTGCTCTGTAAGAAACGACCAGCAGGACGATTTCAGAGAGGCCTGGAGAGACTTGCATGAACTGATGCTGAGTGAAATGAGCAGAACCAGGAGATCATTATACACGGCAACAACAATATTACATGATGATCAATTCTGATGGACATGGCTCTCTTCAACAAAGAATTGTCTCAAACCAGTTCCAATTGTTCACTGAAGAAGACCATATACACCCAGAGAGAGGGATATGAAATATGGACCACAACATAACATTTTCATGCTCTCTATTGAGGTTTGCTTGCATTGTGTTGCCTTTCTCTGATTTTCTTTTTTTTCTTGTAGATAGGATTTTTCTTGCACAACTTGTCAACTATTATTACATTATTAACATGTAGTGGACTTCCTGCCATCTAGGGGAGGGGAGGGGACCGGGGGGGTAAAATTTGTAATGGAAAGCTGTGTGAAGATCAATGCTGGGGAACTACCCATACATATGTTATACAAATAAAAAGCTTTAATAAAAAATAATAAATTAAAAAAATAAATAAATAAAAAATAAAAAGAAAATAGTATAGACCACTAGTGTTATTAATAACTACAATGCTGCTTCTGTTCATGAGTTTTCAAAAAACTTTGAAATACATATTAATTAATCCTTATAAAAAGACTTTTAAGAAGATAGTTGTATTATCCCTATTTGACTAATATGGGAACTAGAAGAATAAAAGATTAAGTAATTTCCCCTAAATCATGTGGACTATAGCAGGGCCCTATACTGAACTATATCATTCTCTAAATACTAGATGACACTTTTTAGCTTAAGGTGTTCCGGCAGATAAGTTTTGTTTTTGAAGAGTAGCCAGGAATCAAGTAGAATCTAGCAGTAATATATCTCTTTCTTATGAATATATATTCCTTCTGAGGATCCCCAAAGCATGTATAATGAAACATTTGTTAGGTGAATAATTTCAAGAGGTCTACTTAGGCAGCAGGCACACATTAAGTGAATTCCACTGGGCAATTGCCTTTCCAGACCCTTCCCACCAAGAGGGAAGCCAGAATGTAACTAACTTAATAGATGAAGAGTTCTCTAAATGAACTATGTTTAAATTTAATAATATTTAAAAATTGCAAGGTAAGTGATGATTCTGAGAACACGAAGTTATTTTAAAATAGTTATCAGTAACTCTACTTCACATGGAAGTTTGTAATTCATACAAATCATGATTCTTGGATATAAATTATTCTCAATAAACACATGCAGACAGTTTGGAAGTCAGGCAGTTGCTGGATCCTTCAATTTCTAGTTTTTGTCTGTTCTCTGACCTACAATAACTAAGCACAAGTAAATAGTGTATTTTGGATCTTATAGACAACAAAGACTTCATCACAGATTAGCTCCCACACTGTCTGTCTTCCAGTCACTTTCCCCCTAATACTAGTTTGGTTTATATTTAGAGAATACAAATTACTTTTTTTAAAACACTTGCAATTCTTCTAAACATATTTCTACATTTATCATGCTGCACAAGGAAAATCAGATTATAAAGGAAAAAGTGGGGAGGGGGGGAAGGAAGCAAACAACAAAAATGATGAAAATACTATGTTGCGATCCATATTCAGTCCCCACAGTCCTCTCTCTGGTTGCAAATGGCTCTCTCCATCAAGTCTATTGAAAATCTATTGAAATATCTTATTGTTGAAAAAAGCCAAGTCCATCACAGTTGATCATCAAATAATCTTCTTGTTGCTGTGTACAATGTTCTCTTGGTTCACTTCACTTAGTATCAGTTCATGTAAGTCTCTCCAGGCCTTTCTGACATCATCTTGCTGATCCTTCTTATAGAACAGTAATATTCCATAACATTCATATACCATAATTTATTCAGCCATTCTCCAATTGATGGGCATCCACTCACTTTCCAGTTCCTTGCCACTACAAAAAAGGGCTGCTACAAACATTTTTGCACATGTAGGTCCTTTTCCCTTTTTTATGATCTCTTTGGCATATAGGCCCAGTAGAGACATCACTAGATTGAAGGGTATACACAGTTTGATAGCTCAAAGGCGCATAGTTCCAGATTGCTCTCCAGAATGATTGGATTATTTCACAACTCCACCAACAATGCATCAGTGTCCCAGTTTTCACATGTCTCCTCCAACATTTTTCATTATCTTTTCCTGACCTCTTAGCCTATCTGAGAGGTGTGTGGTAGTATCTCAGAATTCTCTTAATTTGTATTTCTCTAATCAATAGTGATTTAGAGCATTTTTCCATATGACTAGAAATGGCTTTAATTCTTCATCTGAAAATTGTCAGTTCATATCCTTTGCACATGCAAATTACTTTTAATACTGACCTAAGAGGCAAAAACAAGTCATTAGGATAAACCATCTGTCCCTAAAAAGCATCACTGGAAATCAAACGTGAATGACCATAGGATTACCTAGTGTTTTCATTTTGTTATACTATTATTCTTTCCTTTTATCAAAAATTCACAATGTTCCATTTTACATCAATGTTTTCCTTATGAGTGGGCAGGTTAGGTGGATTTTTTTTAATGCTGTAATCTTTTGAACTTCTCTATATGCTCTCTTTAAATTTCAACATGATTTTCTCAAGTATAACTGAGGAATTATTGAAATATCCTGCATAAAATATAGAATTAGACAGATATCAATTGTATTATTTTGGGGATAGGGAGGATGATGAGGTGGATGAACTTGTTATTGCAATGATACAGAACTTCCAATGAGAAAGACTTCCTCTGCCAATAGAGATCATTATCTACTCTTCAACTTACTATGTTAAGGTCTCTTGGAGTATCAAGAGGTTGTGACTCACAAATTTAAGGTATAACAGAGATGAGACATGGACTCTGATGCTAAGACAACCTTCCTTTCCACTATGAGCACTCCTATTTACTAAGGTGATAGACACAATATTAACTAAGGTCCCTGCCTATAAACTAGGCCATCTTTTGGCAGGCTAGGTTATTTTTTCCTTAAGAATTTATTGACACTGCCCTCAAGACTTAATGCCTTCAGGGGGCTCATATTTGAATTGTTGACATAGCATCTTGTTAACCTAAATACAAAAACCAACACCTGAGAAGTCAGGATCTCTTCCCTTGACAACAGCATGTATGCCATATGACCAAGTTTAACAGCCAAGTTGTACCTAACTGAATCAGTGTCATAGCCATCCTGAATGTCTTTTCCATGCTACAATTAAGCAAACCTCATTTTGTTGACTCCTAGTCTTATGGGTGTCTCATTTCATTAATTCTGGTCCCTAGCTTGAACAGCCACATTGGTCCTAGCCTACAATATTTTATAATAGCCAGTGCCATTAAGTTGAAATGGCCCTGTTGAAGTGGAAGAAGGGCAACACAAAAAGAAAGTGTTATCTTAGGTAACGAGAGGCCCTGACACAGAAGTCTCTGTAACCTCTGATTTTGGAAGTGCTGGCCACATATCTTCCACTGACCTGACCTAAAGGATTTAAAAAGTAAGCTGTCTGTGGGTATTCATCAACTAGAGCCAAATAAGATTGTGCACTGTCTTTAAGAACAATGCTCTGAAGATAATTCTGTAAATTCTAAATTGTTGAATCTGCATAAATTTTGCATGTTTTATAGCTCTCCAGACCCATCAGCTGTAGTAGGTCTGAACCCTCCCTAATTACTACAGTTTTGCAGCTGTGAAAGAACTATCCTGAAGGAACTACAGTTTTGCAACTGTGAAAAAACTATCCTGAAGGAAATGTATGAGACTTTTTAATGTGACATTTGGAATGCTATTTAGTACTGTGATGCATGTATATTATTGGGACTCTTTTGTACAAGATACTAGAGGAGTCACTTAAAAAGACAATGCTTGATCCTCTTCAGGAACCCATTTCCTCAATCACAATTCCTAGATATGAACAAATGAACAAACCACTTGGTTTACTGATTAGGTGGAAGAGAAGGGAAAGAGGAGGAAGATGCAGAAAGGTAAGAGAGAAGACTACATTATATTAAAAAGAGAAGCAACTTCTCTTCTAAATCCTGTAAGTTTTAACTCTCTCTAAGACTTAGAGTGAGTAGTAACTATAGAGACCTTTATGGAGTGTCTCAAAGCAAGGTCCTGAACTCACTCCCTCAATATGAAATGATTACTACTAATCCATGGAGTTAGAGCACATACACTGGGCTGAAGGAATCTTATCCTTTTTGGTCATTCCTGTCCCTATCAATTGTGGTCATTTGACACTTTGGTCTATAGACCTTGGCACATAGAGGGTGGTGTCCAATCTAGGCACAGGGCGGTAGTTTTTCCATGTACAACACTGAAACTATTCTCATGGCCAGAAAGCTAAAGTTCAGAACTTTTGCCATAACTTTCTGAGAGCCTAATCACAATAGCCAGTGTGAGAGAAATCAGGAGTTCCTTGCTTGCCACTAGGAGGCCAACACAGATCAGCACAAAAGCTGGAATAGCTATGCCCAGCTGAAAGAATGAAAAAGCATTAAGTGCTTGTTATGATCAGAGTTCTATATTAAGCTCTAGGGATTGATTAGAAATAGAAAAGTTAGACTGCCCCTGCTCTCATGGCACCCTTTTTGAGAAGACTCTTAAGGAGTCTGAAGGAGAATGTTTTTTTGTTTTTAAACTATATTTCTGATGATAAGCCATTTGACAAGGCCAATGACTTTATAGCAAGAACTTTCTTTTCCACGACTTTAGTAGTTGTCTTTGCTGTTCAATTCCTTGCCAATGAGTCTCCCAAATCTGAATCAAAAATTCATAAATGAACTGAGTCATAATTAGCTTACCACAATTTATAATAAAGATCAAGAAAACACAATAAAAAAGAAACCTTTTTCATAATAACAGCAAAAACTACCAAATTTGGAGCAATTAACCTACCTAGGTATACCT
This sequence comes from Myrmecobius fasciatus, assembly GCA_023553655.1. Taxonomy (NCBI): domain Eukaryota; kingdom Metazoa; phylum Chordata; class Mammalia; order Dasyuromorphia; family Myrmecobiidae; genus Myrmecobius; species Myrmecobius fasciatus. The sequence continues at coordinate 86,261 of JAJPUD010008258.1, forward strand.
ACGACCTGTATAAGAAAAATTATATAATATATATGTATACTACATAATAATATAAAAAACTATACAAATATAATGGCCAAAATTAAGAAGAATCTAAATAAGTCAAGGGAACATCCAGTGTTCAAAAATAGATCAAATTAATATAGTGAAAATGATAAGATTCTCTAAATTAACTTATATATCTAATGTAATTTTAATCATACCAAATAAGATCATTTAAAAAATTATAAAGAAGATAAAGTGGCTCACAGAACGGAAAAGTTGATGAACATGGTCTTGTTCCAAATCAGTTATCATCAAAACTATCTTCTGAGGAAAAATAATAAGCCGGTGAAACAAACCCAGACATTCAATGACAATTATGCAAAAGATTAGTATTTAAGAAAAGTAAAGGAAACAAAAACTAGAGGGAAAAATTGTTTTTGTTTTTATTAAAACTTTTTATTTACAGAACATATGAGTAATTTTTCAACATTGACCTTTGCAAAATTTCCTGCTCCAAATTTTTCCCTCATTCCCCCCACCCCTTCCCTTAAATGGCAGGTAGAATAATATATGTTAAATATGATAAAATATATGATAAATCCAATATATGTATGCATATCTATACAGTTATCTTGCTGCACAAGAAAAATCTGATCTAGAAAGAGAGAAAAAAAATCTAAGAAGGAAAACAAAATGCAAGCAAACATTAACAGAAAGCATGAAAATGCTATGTTGTGGTCCACACTCAGTTCCCACAGGCCTCTCTCTGGATGTATATGACTATCTTCATCGCAGCACAACTGGTTTGAATCACATCATTGTTGAAGAGAACCATGTCCATCAAAATTGATCATCGTATAGTCTTGTTGCTGTGTATAATGTTCTCCTGGTTCTGCTGATTTCACTCAGCATCAGTTCATGCAAGTCTCTCCAGGCCTCTCTGAAATCCTCCTGTTGGTCGTTTCTTACAGAACAATAATATTCCATGACATTCATATACCATAATTTATTCAGTCATTCTCCAATTGATGGGCATCCATTTAGTTTCCAGTTTCTTGCCACTACAAAAAGGGCTGCCACAAGCATTTTTGCACATGTGGGTCCCTTTCCCTCCTTTAAGATCTCTTTGGGATATAGGCCCAGTAGAAACACTGCTGGGTCAAAGGGTATGCACAGTTTGATAACTCTTTGAGCATATTTCCAGATTGCTCTCCAGAATGGTTGGATACATTCACAGTTCCAACAACAATGAATCAGTATCCCAGTTTGAGGAAAAATTTATTATATAGAAAATGTATATGGAAAAGCTACTTAATCTGGGGGAGAAAGGATTTAGACACATCTTGCATACAGTATACTTTACTCAGTTCTAACGAAATCAGCTCCACACACACATAAACATGCAAGAAATGAAAATATCTTAATTATGGATGAAAGTTTTAAAATTCAAGAAATAATTATTAGGGACAAGATGTTCTTTACTGTATAAAACTTAAATTTTTCTATATAACAAAATTATATTTAAAAAAGGCATTGGGTAAGAATTTATGACAGATAAAAATTCAACTTCTAAAATATGTAAGCAATTAAAATAAAAATAAAAACAAAATCTATAACAGATAAAAGATCAAAGGATATCTGAGGAATCAGAAATATTTAATTACTTTTAAAGAAATCTCGTGAATACTCAGAAATGCAAATTAAAGCATCCATCAATGAATTAAGATAATGAAAAGCAATGAAACAATGCCAGTGAATGATGAAAGAATTAGTATACTCATCCAGTGCTGATAAAATTGCAAACTTGCATATCTTTTTAGAGAGCATTTTGGAAATACACAGTAAAAAATTAAAAAAGAAACTAATCCTTTAAATAAATGATTTCATTATTAGGATCTTTTCCTGAATATGCTAGAAAAGCAAAAAGAGAACAGTGAAAGTTATCTACACAAAATATTTTCATAGTAACATTTTACATAATTGAAAAAAAATACCAACAATTGGAAATAAACTAATTTTTTTAAAGAAAGGAGACTGTTTGATTAAAATTGGGGGGTATGCAGTGAATTATAATACTAAGTAAATTATAATAACTAAGATCAGTAAGCATGAAATATACAATGAAATCTGGAAATGTCTATATATGATGTATAATAAAAGGGGGGATGGAGCATATATACATGTGTTTTTCATTTTTATATTGTTTTATTTTTATAACTGGACCTGTGATTTTATTGCTGTACTTGTAACTCCAGGTACTGAAACTCCCTCTACCAATCCAGATCAGCATTGGTTTTAAAGAGCTGTCTGAGAACACTGAGAGTTTAAACAGTCTGCTCAGGGTCATGCGGTTCTTGTATGTCAGAAACAAGATTGATAACCATACAAGAGGAAAAGTCAAGGAAAATAAATAGACAAAGAATCTTGATGAAGACTTGGGACAAAGACTGAAAAATTTTTATGGCACTTTCTATATTGAAATTAATTTAAATGTAACTACTGCTTGGTTGGTTATAGTGATATACGATGTTAATTTATTTAAAAGGTTTTTTTGTTTTGTTTTTTTATTGACCAAGGAAGCTTCAGGATATGACTGGCAGGGGATTAGAGGGAGGTCTAACACCCAAATCTATTTAGAATCAAGAAGCCTTAAGATGAAACCAGCTTATTCCTCTGAATTTTGCTCAGCAGTATTTCATTAGGAAGAAATTATTGTATAATATAAAAAAGCAGAAACAGAGACTGTCTTGCCTCTTCTATTCCCAGCACTCAGCAAAATACCTGGTACATAGTAGGCACTTAATAAATGTTTATTGATTTTAATTGATATTAATAAATTGTATTATTAAGTGAACCCTCAGTCCCTTCTTATATGATGTAGTTACAAAGTAAAAATGGTGTAGCTCTGAGCTAACGTATATTTGTTGAATGGTTTAGAAGTCATTTTGTATTTATCTTTCAAAAAAATAAAAAGATATTTTGAGCTACTTGGTATTTATTTTTATACAAAATTCTTTCCAATGAATTTTATGAATATAGACATGATTCTAATGGTCTAATTTCTCTTTATTCTGAGTCAGATTCAATGAATAACTTCATGCTATTGAGTGATTTATATTGCAACTTTTTAGGTGCCATTTGGAACTTATAGACAGGCTTAGGGAGTCCTGTCCAAAAGTCTTTATATAATAATAGGTTAACATTAGTGTAAATGTTGAACTTAGGTGGTTTTTAAATATTGTAATAAGAATTTCATTCACCCTATCTAATAGTTAAACCCTTTGTGATTTAAACAGTTTATAGAATAACTTAAAATAGTGTCTTTTATTTCAAATTGCTATTTTCCCCATATTGAAAATTGACACAAAATATTATTTAGCTAGTTTGTAGACCATCCTAAATCTCCAAGTTCATAAGAAATCACTGATATTTTTAGATTTATTTTATTTTTGAAGCTTCCTACATGAAAAGTTTTATAGAATCCACAAGCTCACAGTGCCTTTAGTATCTTTTCCTTTGATGTCTTTAAGTGGCCCATTCCAAATTAGAAGAGCTTATAATATGCAAAGAATTTGTCTGTACTTGGTTGAAGCTATTAGAGAGAACCTTTCTTTGTCTCCCTTTTGGAGGAAAAAATGTTTGGCACCAGCAGCACTATTAGGCTGTAATTAGTATAACTAACAACTAATGTGAAAGAGCAAAATAGAGGTCACTGGAAAACTTCAAAGGTCGTCACAGGTTAAGGTTGTAGGGCAGACAGTCCTTTGACTTAATCCGTTGCCATATCTAGTAAGATATGTTGAAATCATTCATGCCCTCTAACCTTTAGGTGTTATACTCATAATTTATTGGTCACATGCCTGTTTTTCTATTCATGCTTAGTTAGATGACTTTTTGAATGGCAGCTTTATTTTAAGGTTCATGTACAAATGTGCAGATTATGAGCTTTGAAACACAGATAAAAGATTAAAGCTTAAACTGCTTTAATAGTTCTTATCCTGAAGTCTTTCTATTGAAATTGTCAGGTTTTTTTGCATTTTAAATTATGATTTATTGAGAACATTTAAATGTAATATGATGATTATATTTAAAACCTTACTTTTTAAAAAGCCTTAATAATAAATTTGAATGCATATTGAATATTCTTCTTTTGGGGGTTGCTTCTTTAAACTTAATTACCAACCAGTGGATTTTGTTTACATTTAAAGTGAACTGTAACACTCTTAAAGGATAAGAATTCAAAACAATAATCTTCCCCGTGTTTTCATGTGGACTATTTAACCCCTTCTTAACAGCTGGCTGTGGCATCTTCATCATTCTATGTGATTTCTACACATCAGAAGTTGTTGTGATGGTTTTAGACAATCATTATTTCATAAGTTCATAGCTAGGAGGAATTTTAGAGGCCATCTGATCTATTATTCCCATTTTATGGAAGAAGAACTTGAAGCCTAGAGATATTAAGTGACTTGCTAACAGTCACACAGCTAATATTTGGGAATATACATATGTAGAAGTCATAGTAGCTAACATAGGGCTATAAGCAGACAGACAGCATTAAGAAATGTCAAAAGTAAACTTTCTATTTTTAAATTTTCCTTATATATTAGCCTAGACACAAACTATCAAGATAACACTGTCAACCACAAAGCAGTGTGGTGAATGTCCAATGATGCCAGGTAGCTAATCAAATTTTAAGTACTGTCAGACAAGAATCCCAACTGGGAAACCACAGAAAGTTCAAGTCATTCTTATCTCTTGTCTAATGTTACACATCAACAAACATTAATTAGGTAATTTACATTCTACCTAATGCAGGTAGGGTAGGTAGGTGGAGATGTGATGAATAAATAAGACACTAATATTAAGTGATTCATGTTTCAAGAGAGACATCATGATTTGATGGATACAGTACTAGAGTACTGGATACAATACTTGAGTCTGAAAGACCTGAATTTAAAACCAGTCTCTAAAACCATGGACCTAGGCACTTAAATTCTCTGACTCTCAGAAAACTCTACAAGTTCTAAATGGATTGTGAGATACATTAGTTGAGTTAGTCCTCACACCAACAAGACTAGAGATCTTTAATATAGTGATATAACATGTAAGAGAGTACTAACATTTTCCTAGTCATCCAGAACAAATCTTAAGTTTTCCATTTCTCATCCTCATGTCTAATCAGTTGCGAAGTCTTATCCATTCTATTTCTCCAGAATTTCTTACAATAGAATAAATGGTAGAAGTTGAAAATCAAAAAATTTAGGCTTGGCATCAAGAAAAATTTCCTGACAAAAGTTTCTATTCCAAAAGCAGAATGGCTTAAGATGTCTTCAGGAGGCAAGCTAGATAACCATATCAGGTGTTTTATGAGTCATTCCTTTCAGGTATGTGGCTGAATTACATGGCTGCTAAAGTTGCATTTAACTTTGAAATTTTAAGATTGTGGGATTCTCTTCACATGGCCAAAACTTTATATTAGACTTTTCTCACCTGAATGAAATAGTCTTCTGCTTGATTTCTCTGCTCCCAGTCTTTCTTCTTTAATTAATTTACAATCCTATACTAGATTAAATAAAATAGCATTTTTATTTTTTAAAGATTACATACTTATTGATATATATATATATATATATATATATATATATATATATATATATATATATATATATACTGTTTTTCCCTCCCTGCCCCTAGCAGAAGATAAAGTCTTTTAAAGGTAGGTACTATTTTATTTTTGTCTTTGTGTCCCAAGTAGCCAGAAATGTACCCTGTAACTAGAAGCATTTGATAAAATTTGTTGAATGAATGTGACCAGAGAGAAATAGAATTTCAAGTAAAACTTTTTTCTTTTCTTTCCTTTTTTTTGAAAGCTTTTTATTTTCAAAATATATGCATGGAAAATTACATTGACCCTTACATAGCCCTGTGTTCCAAATTTTCCCCTCCTCTCCACCCTCTTCCTTAAATGGCAGGCAATCCAATATATGTTATACAGCTTTAAATATATATGTTAAATCCAATATAGGCATACATATTTACACAATTATCTTGCTGCATAAGAAAAATCAGATCAAAAAGGAAAGAAAATGAGTAAGAAAAATTCAAGCAAACAACAACAAAAAGAGTGAGAATGTTATGTGATCCACACTCAGTTCCCACAGTCCTCTCTCTGCATGTAGATGGCTCTCTCTATCACAAGATCATTGGAACTAGCCTGAATCATCTCATTGTTGGAAAGGGTCACATCCATCAAAATTGATCGTCATATAATATTGTTGTTGCCATGTACAATGATCTCCTGGCTCTGCTTATTTCACTTAACATCAGTTCATGTAAGTCTCTCCAGCTCTCTCTGAAATTATCCTGCTGGTCGTTTCTTAAAGAACAATAATATTCCATGACATTCATATACCATAATTTATTCAGCCACTCTCCAATTGATGGGCATCCATTCAGTTTCTAGTTTTTAGCCACTGCAAAAAGGGCTGCCACAAACATTTTTGCACATGTGAGTCCCTTTCCCTCCTTTAAAAT
>JAJPUD010008259.1:0-52648 GCA_023553655.1 Myrmecobius fasciatus
TGTGTGTGTGTGTGTGTGTGTGTGTGTGTGTGTGTGTGTGTGTAGTAAATTGGAAATAATCTCAAAGGGAAGGCACTAGTACTAAGGGGAGCTGAGAAAGGCTTCCTGGAAAAGATAGGATTTTAGCTGGGACTTGAAGGAAGTCAGGGAAGCCAGGAAGTAGAGATGAACTATTAGACTTATTCTGCTTGGCCTTAATAGGAAAAACTAGGGGCAATGGATAGAAGTCAAGAGAATAAACTGTAGGCTTAAAGTCAGGAAAACTTTCTAAAAGATAGAACTTTCCCATGTGTTAAACTGAATGGAAGACAGTATGTGGAGGCATAATAAGGCAGAAGAACTGAAGACTGAAAAGTGGACAGTAATGTCAAAGAAGCTGAGGGAAGAATATCAATAAGGAAGGGCTGCTTAACAACGTTAAATACTGCGGAAAGGTCAAGAAGGATGAAGACTGAAAAAGTACATTGGTGTTCAGTGACCTTTAAAATTAAAAGCAGAAGTTAGTCTTGGGAAGAAAAGGTAACAAGTATTTATTAAGTACCAGTTATGTGTCAGACATTGTATACTCTAAAATATGATCTCATTTTGTCCTCACAACAACTCTGGGATACGGGTGCTATTATTATTCCCACTGAGACAGAAAAAGAATAAGTGACTTCCATAGGATCAAACAGCTAGTAAGAATTTGATTCAGGCTTTCCTGCCTTTAGGCCCAATGCTCTCTAGACACAGTTTTGGCAGTCAACAGCATCTATTAAGGACTTACCATGTATTAAATACTGTGCTAAGTGCTGGGGATACAAAGAAAGAGGTCCCTGCCCTCAGCAAATTCACATTTTGAGGGACAAGTAGAAGCAAATCTCAAAAGGAAGTCCTAGCAGTGGAAGTAAGGGAGCAAAATTGGGAAAGGTCTCTTGAAAAAGGCATTGTTTGAGCTAAGACTTGAAGGATGTTAGAAAAGCCAGGAAGCAAGGAAGTAGAGAGAAGGCAATCTGGGCAAAGGGCACAGCTAGTTAAGACATCTAGTTGGGATTTAGTGTGTCCTATTAGAAGACAGAAAGGAGGCTTTTATCAGTAAATCATAGAATATGTATTGGGAAGTATAAGAAGATTTAAAAAGTAGAAAGGGATCAGATCGTGAAGGGCTTTAAAAGCCAGAGAGAAATTTATATTGGGTCCTGGAGGCAATAGGAAGCTACTGGAGTTTATCAAGTAGGAGACTGACATGAGCAGATCTGCTTTTTAGAAAGATAGGTCAGGGGCAGCTAGGTGGCACAGTGGATAGAGCACCAGCCCTGAAGTCAGAAAGACCAGAGTTCAAATCTGGTCTCACACACTTAACATTCCCTAGGTGTGTGATGCCGGGTAACTTAACCTCAATTGCCTCAGCAAGAAGCAAAAAAAAAAAAATAGAAAGATAGGTCATTGTAAGATAGATCATTTTGACAGCCATGTAGATGATGACAGACTGTCATGGGAGTAACTTAAGGAGATCAATTAGAAGGCTTATACAGCAGTCCAGACAAGGAAGGCCTAAATCAGGGTGATGGCAGTGTTAAAAGGGGGGAGGGTGTATATGAGAGATGCTGTGAAGGTTAAGAATGACACAATTTAGAAATAGTTTGGATATATCTACGAAATGTGAGAAGAGAGTCAAAGATGACAATGGGGTTGCTAATCTAGATACCAAGTGGGATGATGGCCCCCTCAACAGTAACAGGGTATTTTGGAAGAGGGGAGGATTTGGTGGGAAAGATAATGAATTCTTTTTCAGACATGCTAAGATTGAGATGCCTTCAGGACATCCTGTTAGAGATGTCTAAAAGAAGGGGAGGAAATTAGCATTTATTAAGCACCCACCATAGGTCAAAAACTATGCTAAGAACTTTATAAATATTATTTCATTTGATAATTACAACATCCCTAGGAGATGGATGCTATTTAATTTTTCCATTATTTAGCAGAGGAAACTAAGGCTGACTTAAGTAACTCAGCTAGTAAGTTAAACTCAGGTCTTCCTGATTCTAAGCTCAGGGCTCTTATCTTCTTAATTCATGACATAAAACTAGAGTTGGAGAGAGAATGCATTTAGATCAGGGAACCATCTGCATAAAGATGATGACTCATGGGAGCTGGTGAGAACAACAATCATAAGAGAGGGAGAAGAGGACCCAGGACAATGCCTTGGGTTAGTTGGCATGATCTGGATGAAAATCTAGTAAAGGAAACTATACTGTTTCTATAATCTAACCCCTGGGCCAGCAATCTAGGTTTGAAGGCCAAATCCCAACCATATGCCTGTCTTTAAGAACAGTTTTTATATTTTTAAATACAATAAAATTTTACTTTACAAAAACAGGGTAAGCAATTTGCTGGGGCAGGATTTGGCCTATGCTTGTAGTTTGTCCAACCCCTGTTTTGCACCCTTGTTTTCTTACCAGTCTGCTTTACTGAGATATGAAGGATCATTTTGTTTTCTGATAACAAAAGGAAGAGAAAAGGAGAATATAAATGATGGCCAAAATCTTCTCCATAAAAGGGTGAGATCTTCTACAAAGAGAGCATAGGGTGTATAGTGCTAAGTGTATAGATTACCTCTGCTCCATGCAATTATAAGATCTTGAACGCAAAGCCGGTTTTTGCTTTTTCTATTTCCAGTGCTGGGCATTGTGTCTGGCTCTCAGGAAATACTTAGTATAAATATTGATTGAAGTAGAATTGGAAGTTTAAGAGATTAAAACAGTTGCTATGGGGAATGTGACAGGAAGTCAATCAGAGGTGAATAAAAGAAACACTATTCATTTCTGAGGATCCAGTTGCAGCTTGACAACATAAATTTATGGCGTACCTAGTCAACAGTTTTAGGAATATTCAGTTTAACTCAGTAGGAGTAGAAAATAAGATTGTAGGATAACCTAGAACTGGAAATTAGCAGAATATGAACAAAAGGACAAGGAGGCAAGAGATTCAAGGATGGAAAATTGTTGAAATGGTTTGTTACATTCATGTAGCCTCTCATCCTCAATTTGTTCATTTATAAAATGGGGACCATACTTATAATATTTAATTCATAGGGCTATTGTGAGGAGAAAAAGAAAATACTTAAAGTACTTTGTAACTTAAAGCTATATATATGTATATTTGCACATTTGGCTATTATATTATTATATAATACTTCAATATATTATCATATATATAAATATATTTCACATATATACACACACATATGTTATTATTTACAGTATGCCCAAAGTCAAAGAGAATTGAGTTTCAGAAGAATCTCTATTATTGCAAAATTAGAAGAACTTGACTTTCCCAAACTTTTCCAGCTTGTTTTTTTCCCTTCTACTTTTCTGCCTCAGAATTTATTTCATTTTGCTTTTTTATGCCTTTCATCTCAGTGCTTCTAAACTTGAGTTCATGTGCAGACAATGGGAGCAGTTAATAATTCTATTTTATAGAGAGAAATTGAGACACTGTGGAGTCAAATTCCTTTTTTACAGTGGTGAGTCAACAACAGGCTGAGAACAGAACCCAAGACTGCTGATTTCCAGATCTTTCTGTTATTCAACCTGCCTGTATGAAAGCCATAATGAATCCTTTTCTCCCTTGTCTTCTACAAAGTAGGGACCATAGAGAAGCCTAGCTAGAAAACGATTAGGTTTAGATAATATTTCTTATAGTTATTTTATGGAATATCAAAAAATTCAAAACAGTTCAATATATGTAGTTTCTTCACTGGGACAACAAAAGCATCTATGATGAAACAGTCACTGTTGGGGCACTTAGGAGGCGCAATGGTTAGAAAACCAGATTTTGAGTCAGATAGACCCAATTTCCTCAGTCTATATGATCATGAGCAAATCATTCAATCTGTTTGCTTCAGTTTCCTGATCTGTAAAATGGGGGTAATAACAGTATCTGCTTCCCAGGATTGTTGGGAAGATCAAATGAGATAAACATTGTAAAGTACTTATTAGCACATAATAAGCACCACGTAAATGTCAGCTATTTTCATTAATCAGAATAGCAAAGCAAGCTGCATTTCAAGTCTTAACTGCTGCACTATAACAATTACATATATGTTTGTGAGGAATTTGATATATTAAGCCAACTGACAAAGACAGAGAGTGAACAATAAAGGTAAGACTACAATATAATTTGATGCTTGCATAATATCCCATTCAGTTATTTTCAAATCACAGGGAACACACTGAGAAGAATAGGCTCCAAACTCCTACTCAGGAATTCAAATTGTGGATTTCTTACTGGAAGCTTCAAACGAAGCTGTGTCCAATGAGGGGTTCATTTCATTAAACTGAAAGGGAAAATGGATGATTCTCATTCTGTAGACAAGAAACAGGATGTCTTCACTTTTAACAAATCCTCCATATAATACTGCTCCTTATGACAGAAGAGAGGTCATTGTTTTGACTCAGAATAGATTTGATATGTAGTAGAGAAATAGAAGTACATGTGCCTTCCCCTCACATTTTAATTTCTCCACTGTCTCTTAGCCTCAGTGTTAGAGGTCTTGATTCTGATTCTGATGGAGGCAAAGCCAAGACAAATAAAATGATGAAATATGTTATATGGATACTGAAAAGTGACATTCAGTGAAGAATCACTGTTAATAGTGACTAATAATCTCTTCTATTACCATTCAAAAACAGGCTGAATGCATATAATACATAGTGCCCTTTCCTTGGAAAGTCAGTCACATGCAGAGAATTTTTTTTTAAAAATCAGTGTGGATTCCTGAGGACAGAGCAGAAATGACCTCTCACAATCATGGAATATGAAGCTGGAAGATATGTAGAACTTTCCTTACATCTAACAGAAGACTTCAAATACCAAAGTTAGAATACTTCATATATATCTACAAGCCACTTAAGTTTTTTTTCCTAATTCCTCATTAATCAGGCCACAATGGTAAGCAGATGAAATACTGAAATGTCTTGTGTTGGATCCAGTATCTAAGGTAGGAAATGGCAAAGGAAATATGCAGAGATAGATGGCTCTGAGATGAAAGAGCAAGCAGTAATTTCTATCATGTCTCTCCCTGATCACTACCTCAGTTTCCAGCCCTTGCATTCAAGTATATAAAGCAAATAAAATAAATTTTCTTTAATTTAAATAGATGTGTCTCTGGTAAAAATATTCTGTAGGGATAAGGTGCAATGTGAAATTAAGTCATCAATTATCTGGCAAAATTCCTAGGAATTCACCATAACTTTAAGAAATTTTTATCAAGTGTGCAGGATGAGCTATATTGGGTGCTGAGTATGTGTAGACAGCTTTGTTCAAAAACTTGTCCTATGAAGTCTATTTAAGCGATCAGTAACACAAATCCTTAAGAAAGAGGCCCTGATCCTCTCACATTTCATGTGTCCTCCAGCAATTTTATCACCTGATGTTTCATTCTGCTAGGAGAGCTCTTCCCTTTATATTTGACTGCAAAATCAACTATGAAAAATTCTGCCAACCCCGAGAGCTTGGCCTTTTGTGAGTGAGAATGGCAGACAATTCTGAAGCTTATATTATCAGCCTTCCTCAGATCTAACTCTACCTCTTTGAAGTTGAGTGCCTTTAATCTGTGGATATGAAAATACACACATTAATAATTAATGCTTGCTCATCATCTAGCAACTCTGAGTGGGAGATGAACATTATTTACATTTGAGGAAGAAAAAGATTTTTAAAATATCATTTCCAAAAGTCAGTTTAAAAAACAGAGGAGGAATTAGAACACTGGACCTGTCTGCCAATTTGGGTTTAGAGTACTTAATCATCCTTTCATCCAGTAAATCACACACTGATTGTAAGCGAACCAGCCATTCTTCAATGCCCAAGTGGGATTCAACACTAAGAGGTATATTACAGTTACAGCATATTAGTGGGTTTTTTTTATTATCTTTATCCCATGATACCCTGCCAGTATCCTGTTATTATCTCCATAGGACCTGTTTCTTTTATTCTCATGTAACAAGTAGACTAATATTATCATTTTAAATCTATATTATCATAGTCTGTCCCCTTACTATGTAATCCATGACACCTGACCTCACAAATATGTTCCATCACCCCAATTCTAGTATTTCCACAGATCACTATATCTCTTCTTGGGTCTAATCTTTGGGCTCCTCTCTGTGAGTATTTATTGCTAATCTTTTGTGATCCTGGACAAGGACCTATTATGTGCCAGGTATGGGGGGGAGGAAGGGAAGACATATAACTGCATAAAAGAATACCACTATTTCATATTTGTGTAACAGGGCACTGGCTGGGGAGTTCAGGACTTACGAGCATGAGCAGAATGCTGCTGATGCAATTCCCCAAGTGGAAGACACTGAGGAGCCTACTTCCAGGGAGTTGTGATGATATGTAATAGAAGTGCCTTGGAGAGCTTTAGAGCATGGGCAAACATTCTATACCTGGATCTTATCTGCTAACCATGAGGCTGTAGCGGAATGCCCAGGACTGGCAGGTATCCAGAAGGCACTAATCACCCTCTTCCTCTCTTGGTTTGGCTTCTTCCAGTATGACAAGACCTGGGTGAGGAGAGAGATGCTATGAGGGAGTAGGCCTCTCGTGAATGTGGGTGCCGGGCTTTTGGTTTTTCTTTTCTTTTTTTTTTCATTTTAGGTGAAAGAAATCAGAGGCTACAACCTTGTGAATGTCAAAAGGTCTGGAAGGTCAGTCAGGAGAGTGGGCCACCAGGAGAGGCTGGAGATCCAGTCCAGGATGGATTTCACAGCAAGCCCAGCTTTGAGGCCTTGAGCAGCAAATATGACTTTAGGGACCCAGCTCTGCTGGAATTGAAATAAGTACTAAATCTTAGGGCCAATGCTATGTAGAAACTACCAAGAGTTGGGAGAAAATGCTTCTGTTTTTGCTATATTTTCAAAGTAAACTTTGTTACTTGGAACTGGGGAGCTAATCTGTGGCTAACAGTGAGGGAAACACAGTTGGCATGGGGACTCAGGCTTATAGTCCCAAGGAAATATCTACACTATCTTGAGAGTGTTTCTAGATCCTGAGGGGGAGATGTAGGTGGCTGTGCTCTGACAGGAGTAAGGTCACAGAGCCCCTTGCTCCACTTGTGTACTCTCTTAGTTTTACAAAGCATTTAAGTAGTAATACTATTTTTTCCCTCATTTTACAGACAAAGAAGCTGAGGCTCTAGGAGGTTATGCCATAGGTCCTATGAGATGCTATTCTAAATCCAGCATTCTTTCTAATACAGCACATCTAAATTTAATGACTCTTAGTGATGAATGATTTTATCAAAGTACAAAAGAGCCAAGAGTTTGGTTTAAGAAGATAGTTTAATCAGTTGTTTCACAAATCTAGAACCAACTCTTCTTCCCGTTTCCAAATATTTCAGTAAGGTTTAAGTTAATTTAAATAAATTCAGGGCAGCAGATGGAGCAATGAGATTCAAATCCCAATTTAAGTATAAATTCACTGTGATTGACAAGTCAGTTCCTTGTCCATGTTTCAGTTTCCATATGTGCCTGGGAAATGAAATTCAATGTCTACCTTACATGAAGTGATGTTGAGTGAGATGAGCAGAACCAGGAGAATACTGTAGATAGTTACAATATTATGTGATGATCAACTATGACAGGCTTAGCTCTTCTCAGCAATACAGTGATCCAAGACAAATCCAAAGGACTTGTGATAGAAAATGCCATGCACATCCAGAGAAAGAACTATTAAGTCTGAATGCAGATTGAAGCATACCATTTTCACTTTTAAAAATGTTTGTTTTTTCTTTCCTGTGATTTTCTCTTTTGTTTTGATTCTTCTTTCACAATAGGACTAATATGGAAATATGTTTAACACAATTATATGTGTATAGCCTATACTGGACTGCTTGCTCTCTTGGGGAGAGAGGAGAGAAAGGAGGAAGGGAGAAAAATTTGGAACTCAAAATCTCACAAAAATGAATGCTGAAAATTATCATTACATATAATTAGAAAAAATAAAATACTATCAAAGTACCAAGAAATTTCAGAGTCTACTAATTTCTCAGGAGTTGGGAAAAGATGAAAGTTGCCTGACAAGTGATTTAAATGGCTTGGGAATAGGACTAATGAAACACAAAAGTATAATTGTATCTTAGAGGCAACTTTTCCTTCACATCTTTCAATAAAGATTTAAAAAGAAATACAGAACAATAAAACATTGGCCTATTCTATCTTACCAGTATTTTCTCACACTCTTCCAGACCTCAAATTGGACTCAACCTGCCACCTTCCACATGGCCTATGCTTTCTCATCTCAAGGCTTTTAATCATAGTGTAGTGGAAAAGATTGTGTCAGAATCTTAGTTCTGCTCTTTTCTGTGATCTAGAGAAAGTAATTTAACCTCCTCCTTCAGTTTTTTCATCTGAAAAATAATGGAGATGGAATTGATAGCATCTGAATGAGCCCACACCTGAAATAACTGTCTTGTTTATTAGCAGGCAACTCTGCTAGGTTTTGGAGGATCCAAAAACAAACGGACAGTCCCTGACCTCTAGGAGGCCATACTCTAAGCAAGGATATGTCATGTACACATGGTAAACACAAAATATGTACAGAATAAATATAAGAAAATTTCTTGGGGGTGGGGAAAGAATTAGGAAATGTCGGGAAATACAGGTCTCATGCAGGAGGCAGAATTTGAGATGGAAACTTGGGATTTTAAGAGGCTGAGGAAAGGAGGAAGCATAACTTAGGCATTAGGGGATAGTCTGTACAAAGGCATGAAGATAGAAGAGAAAATGTCACATGAGAGGAGCAGGAAGAAGGCCAGTTGGATTAGGCTTGAGCTTATAATGGGAAGTAATGTGAAAGAAAGTTGGAAAGGCAGGCTGGAGGAGCCAGGTTGGAAAGGGCTATTAAATGCCAAACAGAAGAGTTTGTATCTGATTTTAGTGATGAGGGAACCAGTAGAGTTCACTGAATGTGAGAATGATATGGAGTATCACTCTGGCATTTATGGAGAAAAAGTCTTGGAGAAGAAACAGACATGAAGTAGGGAGTACAATTGGGAGGCCATTGCAATAGTCCAGGCAAAAGGGTATGAGGCTATGTGATATCTATTAGATATGTGTCCTTTCTACACTATTCACTCTCTACCTCACAAGGTGGTATTTTATCTACCCTACTACCTAGCTGCCTCTAACTTAGAATCTTATAAAGAATTGCTTAGATCACTGCAAGATCAACTTGCCTATAGTTACTTAAGTAGTATGTGTAAGAGACAACACTTGAACTCAGGTCTTCCTAATATCCATTATGATACATGTCTCTCTGGACCAATATTAGTAATGGAACTCTAAAACAATTTACTCTCCTGAAGCTCCTGTCGAGGTTGAATAGGAAGAGATCATTATCAATGATAATACCCAGCACTTATATAGTGCCTACTATGTGCCAAGCACTGTGCTTTACAAATAAATACTATATATTCAGAGTCTCACAACAAGCCAAGTAGATAGGTTCTATTATTATCCCCACTTAGCAGTTGAGGAAGCTGAGGCAAACAAAGGTTAAGTAATTGCCCAAGATCACATAGCCAGTAGTTGTCTTAGGCTGGATTTGACTTCAGGTCCTCCTTTTTCCAGCCCCAGCATTCTGTCCACTGTGGCAGCCAGCAGCCTCTGCTGATTAAAAGCAAGCAGCACAATACTTTAGTTTACAGAACAGTTAGTGGTAGTTTAAGAGTTTACACTGAGTTTACAATGGGAAGGGACAAACTGGAAAGAAGGATTTTTACAGTATTCCTTAGTCACAGTAAGGAAACTTCTCCATAGGCTCCTCCCAACATATCCATTGACACATACTAGAATAGGCTATTGTTGAAATTGTGCCAATTGATCTATTCCAACAATAGGACCCTGCTCAGGGAAACACTGGCTAGGTCAGATCACAGTGAAGAACCTACTCTAGTCATAGAAGGGGAATTTCTTTTGGGCTGGAGCAGTCCCAAGGGCATTCCTGTAAGCAAATCAGAACTCTGGAACTTAGACAATTTATTTGTGCATGCTAGCCCCCTGTGTGTCATTGTCTACTGGAGATTTAAGATATCGTGTAACACACTGCCATCACAAATATTTAATCCCAGGAATAGTAAAATCTTCTGACATCAAAAAGATATCCATTTAAAAAAAATCCCCTTGTATGTCTGGGTGTATCTTTGGTGATTGCAATTTTCTCTGTGTTTGTAAATGCTTGTTGACTATTCCAGATTTCATTGGCTCAGCCAAAACCAATTTAATTTAGTAAACTTTAAATGCCTACCCTAGCCAAGATATTATATGTGGTTCTTTTTTGTAACTTCAATAGTATTTTATTTTTCCAAATACATGTAAAGATAGTTTTCAACATTCATCTTTATAAGACCTTGTGTTCCAATTTTTCCCCTCCCTCTCTTATCTCCCCTCTCCCTAAGACAGCAAGCAGTATGATATAAGTTAAAAATGTGTAATTCTTTTAAACATATTCCCATTATATTTGGTTCTGAAGAGAAAAAGAAACAAACCTTCAAGAAGTTTAAGTACTGATACACAGAAGAATAGAATAGGGAAGAGAAATAACAAAAATGATTTATAAAAGTCTGAGAAGAGATCATTTTAAGCTAGGGGAGAAGAATAGTGAATCAGGAAAGGCTTCATGGAGAAGGGAATTGGATCTTTTTCTTTTTTTTTGGCTGAGGCAATTGGGGTTAAGTGACTTACCCAGGATCACACTGCTAGTAAATATCTGAGGCTGGAATGAACTCAGAGCTTCCTGACTCCACAACATTCTACCATTCTACCACTGTACCACCTCAACCCCAATGTGAATATATGGAGGCAAGATTTTTAGGAGAAGATGCTAGGAGAATTATATTTAGTTGGGGAAAGCTCTACTTGATAAGAAGAGAGTTATTCTTTTCTTGTGCATAAGATCTTTACCAAGTTTAGCTGTTAATAGTACCTGGTAAAATTAGTAAAATGGCCTTTTAAAGGGTTACCATCCTGATCTCAATAGAGTTGTCTGGGGAAGATTTCTAGAGTCCTTCCTAAAGCAGAGGGACTGAGGTTAGTACTGATAATCAGACTTTACAACCAGAGCTGTTCCAAATTGGAATGGGTTGCCTCTGGAGGGAGTGAGATCTCATTACATAAGGGCTTTCAATGATGGTAGTAAGAGTATAAGTCAAGGACATTGTTGAAGGAATTTTTGTTCAAATATAAGTTTAACCTGATGCTTTCTAATGCACCTTCTAGCTTGGTGATTCTTTGAAAGAAGATTTAACCATCACACTCAGGACTGAACTGACCTGAGATGCCAGGAGTTTTCCAGACCTTTAAGGCTAGACTGACAGGATTTGATCTTTCAGGATAATCAAACTTTTAAGAAGCAGTTTGGGATTGCTGAGGGGGCTAATGTACATATAAGGTACCCTATAGCAGAAGATCCCTAAAATATGTTGTTAGGGGTAGCTAGGTAGTACAGTAGGTAGAGGATCAGCCCTAAAGTCAGGAGGACGAGTTCAAATCTGGCCTCAGACGTTTAATACTTCTTAGCTTGTGACCCTGGGCAAGTCACTTAACCCCAATTGCCTCAGCAATGTCTATATCTATATGTCTATCTACATATATGTTGTTAAAGGAATTAGTAGAACAGTCACAGGCCTTGGGCCCAATAAGCCCCAAATAAATGAATGATTATAAGTGAATGAAAACTTGAATGGTACTTCTGGCCCTAAGACTTGGGCATTTAGAGAAGAAAAATGCCTCTGGCTCTTTTCACAGTAGATAGTCTTAACTGTTTCTTTCTCTATCAGGACCACAGGAAATCCATACACAAATTACTATAGTAGAAAAGTTCTACATGGAAATCTAAGGAGTCATATCCAATATATAAGGCCGCTAACAACATGGGACTCAATATTTATTTTATGTAAGAGGAACTTGGAAGGGGAACCTATCTCTTGTCATGCCTTTGTTCACCACTTTCCCTTAAAAAAATTAAGCTGCATTGCTGCTTTTTGTTACATTATAGTCATTTCTGGAAATAATCTGTCCTGGATAATTGAACCTTCTCTTATAATAAAGAAAAACAACTCAACAGACATCTGCTAGAATGACAGGGTCTGACAACAGGGACAGTATTCTGTCTTCAAATTAACTTCTGATCTTATAACATTCTACCTACTTGAAATTACAAACATATCTAAAAACTGGATATACTTATGTAGCAATTTTCTTTTCCATCCTCTTCCCCCATCTGTTATAACTATAAGTCATACCTCCTCTTCTGACACACCAAATCTCTTATTTTCCAGGTTGGCATCTTTTCCTATGTTTTACTGATAACCTTCACAAGTCAGGGGTTGTATGAAAGCTTGTGAAAGGAACAGGCAAGTATGAGTTACAGAATAAAAATAGAAAGGAATTTCTGTTTTTTTTCTAATTTTGGATATGATCATATTTATTAATTTTTTGTATACTATGGTCTAAATAATATTTTCAATAAATTGAATTAAATATTTTATTTTACTTGAACTAATTTTATGTACATGAGAGAAAATGGTTCTTTTCCTGTGCATGAAACATCCATATTAGAGGATTCTACTTATAATAAGTATTCTTCAACCCCAATTCTCTTACCCTTGGTGGTCATTCCTAGTTCTCAGTCCTACACTACTTGAGCCCCTCTTACTTTCACCATACCTTTTTGTTGTGACTTCTGGAGTCTTTTAAGACTCTAGACTTATTTGACATGTCTTTATGTCACTGCAATAATTAAAACATGACACTCCTTCAAATGATGACTCTGCTGTCCTATCTTACTGATGTCCAACCTATTCTCATTCCCTGCATCTCTAAGAGATCAAGGATCTACTACAAGCTTTTAAATGCCCATTCCTGGAAAGCAAAGACTTCAATTCTTATGTCTTTACTGCCAACTTGTCCCAAGATCTCTTTCAGAGAACCATATAAAAGCTTGAGCCTAGAAGAGATTTTTGGTGTGAGTCCCCCTCCCCCACTTGACACTTGAGGAAACAAAGCCCTGAAGAGACAGAAGTGACTGCAGAGGGGAAAACCAGACCTATATGTCTTTCCATGATGTCACCCTGCTTCTCCTTCATACCTCTGCAGGTGTTCTATATAGGGAACTAAAAGAGTTCTGAACTGCCTCCCTGTAGACCTCCTGGAAGAGAAAAAATAATAGGAAGAGGCAGGAGCTTTCTGTTTATTTGGCTCTAGGTATAAAATGAGATCTTTTAGTTTTTATTCCAGCCATGAGTGAATCTGAATTATTTGATTTATTTGTCTAACCCTGAGAAAGCCAGGTGCAAACCCACCATCAATTATCTTGCCCAGTTTTGTTATTATGGAAATGACACATTTGTATAATATTACAGGAGGATTCAGGGTTGATCTGTGGCCACAGGAAAGAATGAAGGTTTTCCTCCCTTCTGAGAAGATGTCAGCATCTGGCTCACATTTTTCCAGTTTTTCAGTCTCCTGCCATCATCCTCTGCAATGCTAATATCAGTTCCCTCAATCTCTAAGATTTTTGTGTCATCACAAGCTCATGCAGATTAATTAGGTGTAACAAGAGGACAAGTGAGAGTAGGGAAGCTTAGTGTGGCTTTACAATCAGGACACTGGCCCTGTAGAAGTAAGATGGCCCTATTAGGGTGCACTTCCTATGTTGAAAGAATCATCCAGAATTATCAGGACAACCTGAGGGAAAAAGGCCAGGTATGAACCTTAAGTAGGTACACCTATGCAGGCCACCTAGATCTGGAAGCAGCGTATGAATGGAACATAGATTAAATAATCACTGGGATCTGTAGGGGTCCAGCATTCTAACCAGATAGGAGGAAGAGAGTACTAAGAGGGAGTCTATAAAAAGGGTCTCATTTCTCAAAAGATAGGTAACTGGAGACAAAACTGCAGTCAGCAGGTGTGTGGCTCCTCCTCAGAGCAAGAAAGAAAAGCACCTGTACTTATGGTTGGTGACCAAACACAGGTAGAAGTCATATCCTTTGTGAGAATACTTAACAATTCTAAAACCTTCCTAAGCCCTTATTCCACTAACCCTTATCTGTCACATATCAATATCTTTTACCTCATCACCAAAAGGCACTACTTTACTTTCAGAATCTTTAATTTAATATTATGCTTTCCCCCCCCCCAAAAAAAAAACCATCCCCACCTTCATCTGAAACTACAACTGTTTTACTTGTCTTCTTTCTTACATATAGAATGAATTTTCTTTCTGTGCTCACTGGGACCTATAATTACTCAGTTCCTCTTATTTCACTTGAACCATTGGTCCATCTTTCTAGGTTCACAAGACTATCCAACTCTGACAACATGGAAAGCTAATTCAATGTTGCTGCTCTCTCATTAAATTACTTTGATTAGGCCTTCCACAGGGCTTTAAGTCAAACCCCCAACAATGAATTGCCATCTCCACTCACCTCCAATCATACTACAGTAAGTTCTGCTATAACTTTTCTAAAAGTCCTTGCTATGCAAAATAGCACAACAAAAACCACAGGGCTTATGGTAAAAATGGGGACATAATGCTCACAAACTTCATCAGTGATTTTTTAAAAATCTAGTTTTTAAAATGGTAATTTTAAATTAGTATTTAATAGTAGTTTTATACATGTTAATAGTTGAAATACAGCTTCTGCAGCCCTGGGCTACTGCTTATCCTCACCATGGCCAGGGCTGACAAAAATCTCCTGCAAATTGGACAGGCCATAATTCTGAAAGTTGGAATTAGAGGCTATGATAGAAAGTGGTGAGGAATATGGGGGATGAACCAGCTCTCTCTTTCAACAACTCTGACTGCACTAGAAGATAATACTTAACCTTAACAAAGATCTCAAATTTGCTTGTAGAAATAAGTGTCAGAAGAGTTGCAGTTTGTGAATTATTGTGAAGTGGTGAAATTTTCTGTATTTTTACTATTTATTGCAGAAGAAATCGAGTGTCAGCAAATTCAAAATTCAAGTTATACTCAAAATATTCATTAATCAATTGTGTTAGAATAAATTTGTTTTCCAAGAGAAGCATTATAGAAAAACTTTTTTTTTCCTGAGGCAATTGGAGTTAAGTGATTTGCCCAAGGTCACACAGCTAGGAAGTGTTAAGTGCCTGAGGCTAGAGTTGAACTCAGATCCTCCTGACTTCAGGGCTGGTGCTCCATCCACTACACCACCTAGCTGCCCCACATTATAGAAAAACTGATTGTATTTGTTCCCTGGGTATGAACAATGGTGGAAAGAAGATGCAGAACTATGCAGACTAGATCCATTACAAATTCAAGCTGTCAAAAATCAACTTGGACCTACCCCCATTCAACAATCCCTTTATTCATCTCTTACAAGTTTTAAAACTCTTCTCACATTGATTGTTTTAGATTTACTCAAGACTGCTATCCAATCTTTCCTCACTGTTGGTTATTTATTATGTGATTGAGATAAACAGAATGAGATTTCTTATTTTCATCTTAACATACCTATCATTACATGCATTTCTTCTTCCTTGCAGCTAGTCTTAAAGAAAGAGGTAGTCTTTTTCCTTTGGGAAGCTAACCCCTTCATTCATGTCCTAAACATCCCTTCTTGCCCCTTGAGGCAATGAAACTTGATTCCATGCTTATCTCTCTCTTCTCTCTAGCATCTTCAATCTCTTCACAGCTTACTTTGTCCTTCAATTCAAATAAAAAATATTCATTAATTGATTACTCTGTGCAAAATGTTAAGAATACAAAGATTTCAAGAGGAAGAGAGTGGTGTACATTTTTGGAGGAGGGAATTAATGGAGAATTGGTTAATAGCATAAGGAAAGGACAGAATGTGAACGGGGTGGGGGGAAGGAGGGAGTAGATTTAGTAACCCAATTTGGCTGGAACAAAGTACATGAAGAAAAGTAATGATACTTAAGTTTAAAAAGGATACTCAAGTCTTGAATAATAGGAGAGTTCTCTTTTACCTTTATATGTGCTATCTCCCAAACAAAAAATTTGTTCCTATCTCTATCACTTCCAAGAGTAAAAAGGATCTCACCTATGATTTCCTTGTAGCCAAATCCTTTTGAACTACTCCGTAGTAGTTGATATTGCTTACCACTCTATTCAGGAAATTTTCTCTCTTGATTTCCATGACACTGCACCATCTATCATTTCTTCCAAGAAGCCTACTCTGATAATGCTAGCTCTTTTCTAAACTATTTTTATACTTAACCATTTAATACCATATATATTATCTTGTATCTGTAATGTCCAATTATAATTTAGCATTTTATACCAATAAGTATATATGCATATATGTATGTAAACACACACATATATAAATGCTATTTTATTCACATTTTGTTCACTAGCCAACATATATCTTCTTTATCCCATATTGCCTAGTACCAGTTCAAAGCAGGGGTTCAATAAAAAGGCTCTAAGAACAAATATACAAATTTGTATGAATAATTAACAAGTCTGGATAGCTCTGGACTTGATGCAACAGAGATTTAATGCTCAGCCCTACCCCACCTGCACCCAAAACTGTATTCTGCAGTTTCTGAGGTCAGCACAGAACAGCACATCTAAAGTAGGCAAGAATGCCAAGAACTGAAAAGTATATCAAAGGAATGCCAAAATGAAATCAATTTCTATCTTGGGAATTTCTGGACTATTCCCATCTAAAAATCAAAGCAATCAGAGAATAATTCCAAATTGCTGATAACCTGAGGAGATCAACAGGGATTCTGTGGGCTGGTTGTCAAAAGTCAGGTGCCTGAAGAAAAGTCTGACTTTGCAGTACACATAAAACCACAACAGATACAGATTCAATGAAAAACACACACGGGAACAGCTATTCAGTTTCACCCAGCCTTCCAAGCCCATTAACCTAACTGGTCTCACTGACTCAGACACCCTCGATTTTATTTCTTGCCAGTCAGCAAACATGTTTTAGATCACTCAGGAATAGGACAGTAATTCCCCTGGGGCTGGGTGAATCTTGCCCTGTAATCAGTCTACGGTAAGCTGCCATCACAAACAAATCCACAAAGCTACTCACTAATAAGCACATGAAGCAGAGGAGGCCTTTATACCAGCCTAAACAAAGAGTGTTTGGGTAGTCAGAGCAGTTTAGAAGACAAGACAGATATTGCTTAGAAAACATTTACGGCAGCACAAGCAGAGCTGCATGACAGCCCATATGTTCTGTATGCTCTAAGCCCTGGATCCCGAAAATGATGCCAGAAATGTATTCCCCTGTACTCTGGATTAACAATCCAAGTGGACAGTCAGACATATGTCCAGGAGGCTAGCCAATCAAGGTAATACATATGGCAGTGGGGGTGGGGAAAATTATTTAAAGGTAAATAGAATGATCTCTGCTATACCAGTGACAAAAGTAATGCTGTTGGTCTTGTCCCTTAATAATGGTATAGTTACAAAGCTATTATACTTGGATTGCTAGGAGGAAGCTATCAATCTATACTTTTTATAGATATCATGGCTGTCAACAATAAGAATTTTTTTTTAACTTCCTCTTGCACTTGTATAAAAATGGGGCCAGTGGTCACAAAGGATGTGGCAGGGCTCAGCATTAGCAGGCAGTGCCAGAAATTCTAAGTAGATTAACACATGGCAAAAAATTTGAGACAGGCCAAGGCTGGATTTTTGGTTTGGATGGGACGTCTTTAAAAAAGGAAAACAAAAACAAAAATGAAATCTTGAAAGATAAGACAGAAGGAAGAAGCTTCACTAAGGTTCTTTTTCGTGAAATGCTTCTTTAAAATTCTAAGTGACAAAAGTTAGAAGGTACAGAAAATACTCTTTAAGAACTACTTTTTTCTTCTTAAAAAAATATCTTACATCTATGTCTTACATCTCACAATTGGAAACTATTTTACTTGGTAGTATTGCTGTGAGACACTTTTAAATTACAAAAGAAAGAAGGACCACAGCCTGGGGCCCTTTCTTATTTCATCACAGAAGAGACCTCTACAAAGGCAGCTTGGAAGAAAGTACTGGGTGTGGAATCCCAGCCATGACAGCATAGAGACGGTTAAAAAAATGCCTCGGAAGGGATTAAACACTTTAGGCTCCCCTGGTGGAGATGCATTGTAGAGGCTACAACAATGAAGAATCATCGTGAACATTTGAAAACCATATTTGTTGCTTAGTTAGCTTTAAACTGAACAATGGTGGTTTTTATATCAAATTCACTTTAAATTTCTGCATATCCTATTATCACCTTTTTTTTTTCCTTTTTTTTCCCTTCTTTCTTGTGGTTTTTCCCTTGTGTTCTGAATTTTCTTCCCCAGAATTCATATTTTGAAAATGTTAAAAATGAATGTACAAGTATAGCTTAAAAAATTAAATGAAATTTTTAAAAAGAGAAAAAAATAAAGTCCTATATCTCCATACAAGTGACACTGACAAATGAATATATATGTTAACATATATATCTACTTATACCAAACATTATACAGTGTTTTTTCAAATAAAGAAGTTCTCAAAAGAGCATATGCCTTCATTTCATGGGCAAATGAAGCATTCAAAGTCCCAAATACTGCTTTATGAGACAGTAAGTTCCTCATAGCTGTAAATGTTCAAATAGAGGCTAGATAACTATTTGTCAGGACTGTTGTAGAGAGGATTTGTGCATTAGGCTATTAATCACAGTGTTAACATTTAATATCCTTTGGAGTCAATCTAGTTTAAATTAGTAACGTAAGTACAGAGAGAAATTTTTCCATAGTCATCTCAGTCTAGATATGCTATCTAACAAACAGATTCCTGTGAACAAAAGGAGAGTTAGGATTAGGGGATGTGTGGTCAATGTAGCATTCAGTTTTTCTAAGGTATTTTTTTCTGTATTATGAGAATTTTTTAAACAAGATTTTAAAATTATATTTTTACATTTCATTTGTAAATGAGCCCTCCTGTCTCTCCCCCATTGGGCTACAAAAACAAAAAACAAACCCTCATCAAAAGCATGCATAGTATAGCAAAACAAACTCTAAGGTGAGAAATTTAAGAATCAAAATGTATCAAAAGAATTTTTCTTTTTTTTTTCTACCAGAATTTTCCCTAAAAAGATGGATTAGGTGACAATGTATCAATGCAGATCACTAACATTTATTACTTATTGTCTAAGAGAGTTACCAGGGGACAGTGAAAGGTTAAGTAACTTCTACAGGATCACACAGCTAGAATGTGTTAAGGCAGGGATTTGATCCTAGAGCTTCCTCCCTCAGAGACAAGTTCCTTTCCTAATCTTTGATGCCACAATGCCATTATCTGGGTGAGCAACCCTTGGCAAAATGAAACCTAGCAAGTGAGGGGTAGGAGTAGCTGCCCCTGTCTCCTCAACAGTGAAAGCTGCTGAAGACTTGGAAAAGAGAAGTCTTGTCACCAAAGTCCTTGGCACTTTCCAGTGGTTCAATATCAGAGCTGGCCATGGTATTATTAAAGGAAATTACATCGAAGAAGATGCATTACCATCTACTTTGCAACTATACCCCAACAGTTGCTGGCAATTGCTGAGTGCAGTTGAGACTTCTTTGTTTCATCTTCCACTTTTAGATTGTTCACTTATTTCTAATGCAGCTTTCTTGAGGTTGTCAAAATGAAATCACTTAAAGCAAAGGTCAAACGTCACTCCTCTGTTCAGGAAGCTTCAATAACTCCCTGTTGATTCAAGGATCAAAGACAAAATCCACTGGCACTTAAAGTCCTTCTGGCTCCAGTCTATCTTTCCAGACTTATTATACAATAATCCCTTCCATACATTCTACCTTATTAGGGCCCCTTATATATGTCACTGCACTTCATGTCTGTCCCTTTACATAAGTTGTCTATCTCCCAATTCTTGAAATGCTCTGTTCTCACTTACACCACTTAGAATCCTAGATTCCTTCAAAGGGTGGTTCAAGTACCTCCACCACCTAAGTGAGGCCTTTCCCAGTGACCACAGCTAGTAGTGTCTTGCTCCTGAAATGACCTCGTACTTATCTTGTGTATATTGTGTATTAATTTGTCTAAGTTCTTGATGTTTATCCCTCTCAGATGCAAGTTCCATGAGGGCTAGAGCGATTTCATTTTTGCCTTGTATTTGTAACATCTAGCACTAGCACATAACAAGCACTGAATAAGTGATCACTGATTAGTTATTTATTCTAAAGGGCTTAAATGAAATATGACTGAAGCCAGAGGCCTGCATTTGATAAATAATAACTATAGAAAGAATATGAGACTGGAAGTTGAGACCTCAGTCCCAGTCCTGAACTAGTTATATGATCTTGGACATGACATTTTATTGTCTATGAATTTCAGTTTCCCCACACAGGGCAAAGTCATATACCTGATTACAAAGTCTAATTGTTCTAGCACAGTGCTGGACATGTCAACTAAGTTTCTTTTAGAAAGAAAGATGCAAACACACCCAAAAAGATCCAAAAACTTAATTAGGGTCCCTGCTCTGCCTTTTTTTTTTCAGCTGTGTGATATTGAGCAAATGAAAATTTTTCTGAATTCCAGTTTCTTCATTTGTAAAATGAAAATAATATTTGTATTATCTGTTTCAGTGCTGAAAAGTTTAAATGAGAATATATAAAGTACATTTAAAAATTTAAAATCTATGCAAATATAAGTTATTCGTAAGAACACTAATACTATTTTTAACATTAAGGTAATAGATTCTTCAGAGTGTGATGTTAGTTACTCTAATACAACACTTTTCAAACTTTTTGGTTTCAGGACCCTTTTACACTTTTACATTTTTGCATAGATTTTTATTGTCTGACATAAAAAGGAGACAACTGGATTTTTCTATCTAATTCTGCATTCAATCTGTTATGATATATTATTTTGAGGTGAAATGTTCAAAGGAATACTTGAAGCAGCTGGATGGTTCAGTGGATAGAGTGGTGACCCAGAGTCAAGAAGACATGAGTTCAAATTTGATTACAGACATTTACTAGCTGTGTGATCAGGGACAAGACATTTAACTTCAGTTTGCCTTAATCTAATGGAGAAGGAAATGGAGACCTACTCTAGAATACTTGCCAAGAAAACTCCATAATGTAATCATGAAGAATGGGACATGACTGAACAACAATTCAAAGAAAATTCAGCTTCATGCAGACATGAAGTTGAAAAATAGGCAAATCACATCTTAATATTTTTATAAAAAGTTTTTACCTCTCAGATCCCCTGAAATGATCTCAGGGGTAACCAGACCACACTTTGAGAACTGCTATTCTAATAACAATAGTAAACTAAATAATAATATATTAAATAAACATTTACCTTAAGAGATTAATAGAACAGAAATAAATTCAAAAAAGGCATGAAATGACAGGGAAAGAAGTGAAATAGAGAAAGGTACATTACCCCTAAATCTCTTTTTCTGAGAAACATTAGATGCCCTGGGTTGTTAGGCACACAGTCATCTTGAGACATCTTATTCTGGAAACACTATTCCCTCAAAATCACCTACAGGTCTAGGATCATGATCATCAGCCTAGACTTATTTTTTAAAGATGTAATCCAATTCTACCCACTCCCTGATTTTCACATCTCTACCTTTAGCCTTTCTGGAATTTTGCCCCCCTGTAGTAGGATGTAATTCCACAAACAGATTTAAAGATAACAAGTAAGTCTGATGCAACTGTACCCTTTGCCATTCCCTTTACCCCTTTCCATATACCTTTAAAGCTGAAAGCACAGATCTGATTATATTACTTCCCAGCTTCATAAACTCTATGGTCCCCTAGTCACCTTTAAGACCAAATACAAACTCCTCTGTTTAGCATTCAAAGTCCTTCACAACTGGGTTCCAACTTACCTTTTCTAGTCTCATTATATATCACTCCCCTTCACATAATCTACTCACTCTCTAATCAAAGTGCTCTTTTTTGCTCCTCATATATGACATTCTCCCTCCTAGTCCTATGCTTGAAATACACTTTCTTTTTATGACACTTCCTTGTCTTGGGGTTTCTAACTTCCTGAAATGCTCAGCTCAAGCAACATCTTCCACAAGAGGCTCTTCTTGATCTTCCCCACCATTAGGACCTCCTCCAAAATTTTATTTTCTTGTATACATGTGTATGTTGTCTTCTCATATTTATGTAAGCTCCCTGCAGGCAGAAATTTTTTTTCATTTTTATCTTTGTATCTCCAGTTCCTGGCACATAGTAGGCCCCTAATAAATGCTTGTTGATTAACTGACTCATTAGGTGGGTGATAGGATATAAATTCTTCTGTTTGGCTTTTAAAGGCCTTCACAGTCTGGTCCAAAGCCTGTCTTTCCAGTCTCACCACAAAGAACTTCCTCTTCCTATACTTTACTGTCCAGGTCTAACTGGCCTTCTCTGGTCCTCACACCTAGCATTCTGTTTTCTGTCTTCATGCTTAGGCACTGACCATCCCCCACACCTAGTATATACTTATTTCTTATATCCACCTTGTGGAAGCCACCTCAGAGGTCCAGAAACATCTTTTACACTAAGCCTTTTTTGGGGGGGGGGCTCCCACAACTACTAGTGCTCTTCTTCCTTATTTTGCATTGATTTTGTATTTATTCTGTATTTACTTATAAACATATGTCTTATTCCCATGCTCTTGAGAGCAGGGATTAAAAAAAAAATTATACTACTATTGCTTAGCACAGTGCCTAGCACATACTGGGCTCTGTCCAAAGAAAATAATACAATAGACATTTATTAAGCACCTGCTATGTGCCAGGCACTGTACTAAGTGCTGGGGATACAACAGCTAGGGTATGATAATGGTAGATTCTAATTCAAGCAGAGCAGCCAGAGGGAAATAGAGTTGTTTGAGCTGAGCCTTCTTTAAATGGGGGTTTTGGAAGAAGTTTTTTGCTATGTCCTCCAGTCTCTAATGAAAGGGGCAGAGATAAGTGAGGATACTGCTGAAGTTAGAATACCAGGGCTGATGCAATCTCTGTGAACACATATCACTGGATGCTTGCTGCCTGATCCAATACACTCTTTTATTTTGCAGATGAGGAAATCGAAGCCCAGAAAGATTGTGTCTTTCCCAAGTGAATCTGTGTCCTGGGTCCAAATTCAGCATTCCTTTCATTAGACCATGGTACCTTCTTAAATGAACAAGTTCCTTAGTGATTCTGTAATCTTTTCTCTGGCTTCTTATGAAGCAGTTGTGAACCAGAATGACTTAAAAAAACAACAAAATTTTTGCAAGGTTTAGGCTTATCTTCTTTGCTTTCCCTTTTGATACTCCTTTGTTACTTCACAAAATTTCTGAATTGGAAGGGACTTCAGTGGTCAACTAGGTCAACTCCTATATTAGAATCCTGTCCTACAAGGGCTTACCTGGCCTCTGCTCAAAGACCTCCCAGGAGAGAAGCCTCCCACCTCTCAAAGCAGCCCATTTCATTTTGGGACAGATCTCATTGCTTGGGAGTTTGTCCCAACATCAAGCCAATTTTGATTCTGCAATATCCACCTATGGATCCTGGCTTTGCTCTGTGGAGTCAAACAAAACAAACTAATCTCTTCTTCCCATACTAACCTTTCAAGTACATGAAGACAATTATCATAATTCCCTCAAGTCTTTTCTTCTCCAAGTAATACAAGCTTTGTTCAGTGTTTGAGTGCCTGAGCTACAGCTAATCTGGACAAGTTCACATATTAAAACTATACCCACATCTAGTGGAGGAGTCAAATGGAGCCTTCATTCTTGAAGCAAAAGCAACTAAAATTGCTTAAAACCTGAATTGCTCTTCCATTAGAAATTATAGGCACTAGCCAGACCAGCCCGAGTGTAACTGCTTTGAAGATTAGCTACTCCCAGAAAATACAGAAACACACTAAGCCTGTGCTCCAACAGCCAAATGCTGCATACATCAGCCTTTCAGATAACCAGGTCAGCTGAAAATCCAGAGACAAAGGGGCATTTCATATATTCTGACTTTGGCAGTTGCAACAACATTTCATATGCCAGATCTTTATGGGATAAAATTTTCCCTGTACTCCTGACCAAAGTTCCTCTTGAGGGACTGAGAACTACCTGAAAGAACCATGTCTTACTCCTAGCATTTTAGTATGGAATGAGGTTAATACAATAATGTTCAAAAGGCTGTTTTTCATTTTTTTCATTTGTATAAATTTAGCCTGGGGTTTGGAGGTTCCTTCTGGCTCCTAAGAGGAGGAAGATGGGCTAAGTAGCAGCACAGAACAGACATCCTTTTGCTTTAGAGGGCTGCAGCCAGAAACCAGTCTGGGCAGACCCCAAACACTCAACTCCCCATTCATTCTTTGTTAGTGTCATCCAAGCTCAAAAAAAAAGAAAGAAAGAAAGAAAAGAAAAGAAAAAAACAACTAGTAACTATCTCCTGAAGTCAGAATGAGTGAGAGGAGTTCTCTTTTTTGGTGGCAAGAATGAATGCTTAAGGAGAGGTTCATGCTAAAATGTTACTGGTTCTGCAATATGCCAAGAGATGAAACAATCCATATCTATAGGGATAATTATATAATAGCAAATTATTTTGCCAAAGCACCCTAAAATAGCGGGGATGAGGCAGCATAATGTAGATGAAAGAATACTGAATATGCATTTTGGGAATAAAGAGACTTCATTATATCATTGATCAGCTAGATAACCTTGGGCAAATCACTTTGCCTCTATCTCAGTTTCTCCATCTATAAAATGAAAGGACTGACAGAGGGGCCTATATTAGGGTCTTGTCAGCTCTAATATTAGAAAATATATTTTAAGAGTTCTGGTTAGCTGTGCAAATTAGTTTTTTATGTTCATATCCTTAATTCTTACTCAAAGGAGACTAAATAAATTTGGGCAGGCCCATTTTGACTTAAAATATCATCCTTTTATGTTTCCAGACAGCAAGATGTAGCCTATCTGGCTAAACTCAGGTATAGCAGATGCTTGGTGTTCTGTCAGCTGTTTAAGTCAGTTGGTTTGAATACCAAGCTGAGGCCATAGAGTCAATCCCTACATTTTCCCTTCTCCATTGTCACAACATGGGCCTCTTAACCCTGAGCAGATGAAGGAGGGTGAATAGACCAGTGCAAATACATCACCACTACTAGAAAAACAATTTCAAGGGGATCCTTCCACGATGGTGCAACAGCTATAAAAGATAGTACACATTATAGGGATGGGGACTAAGAACTGTAATTCCACTGGTACAGGGAATTCCTGGCTGAGGAAATTTCTTCTATAAATGCAGATGTAGAACCATGTCTGAAACTTACAGGGTAAGAGACAGGCCTAAGGCACTGAGAAATCAGTAGATTTGCCCAGGATCACACAGTCAATATGGTTAGAGTAGGATTTGAACCATATTTTCCTGACTGAGATTGGGGCTGTATCAATTTTACATGTTCATTCTCGGTATAGTTAATATAAAACTGTAAGGCAAAAGTATAGTATATAGCCCTCTTCATGCAGAGGCACCTAGGTGGTACTTTGGACAGAGCACTGGGTCTGAAGTAAAGAAAACTTGAGTTCAAATCCAGTTTAAGACATTTACTAGCTGTGTGACCTTGGGTAAGATCCTTAATCTCAACCTGCTTCAGTTCCCTCTTCTGTAAAATGGGGCAGATGCCCAGTGTGATAATAATGATAATAATAGCACCCATCTCCTAGGGTTGTTCTGAGGATAAAATGAGATAATGTCTTAAAAGTGCTTAGCATAGTATCTGGTCCACAGAAGCTGCTATATAAATGTTAGTTATTATTTTATTTATTTATTATTTCATGTCCCTCAAAGCAGAATTAGATATACAATAAGACTAAGATAACTGGGTTAGCCCATAAGATATTAGTCTAGTTTTCCAACTTCAGGATCTTTATGATCTCAATTAATATTAATTAATTAATCCAGTGATATAGGTAGAAGAAGTTTGTTCCACTATAGTTCTTAAAATTTAGACACAGATTTAAAAGACTAATTAATTCACGTAAGTCCAGCCTGATGTATTGAACTGAACAGAAATCTAGGCGCATCTTTCTGACCTGTTATAATCATAATGCATTTTTCTCTCCATTCCCAATTAACACCGATGATTCTCAAAATTTATCCAAGACAAGAGGAACAGTTCTTGGATTAGCTACTTTCTCTATCCCTGTGCAATCAGGCATTTTATCAAGATGTCAGAGAGGGAAAAACAAAAGAAATGCAACCTCTCAGACCCCATGGTCACTATCACACTGTAGGAAGATATATGCCACCAAATGCAGTCTGTGACATTTGACACAAGATCCAATACTGTTCTTCCAAACTCTACATATCTGAGTTTATATAACAGTGGAAGTCACCTGTGCTATTTTAAATTAATCTGATGTGGATCAGGGAATTCTAAAAAGCTGCTAACGGGCTGTGGATGGGAAAAGTTAGAGTCAAATATATCATGATTTATTACTTTCTGCAATCAGCAAATCCAAATGAGAATTTGCCATGTTTTCCCATCCCACTTACTGCCTAAACTCATTACTGTCAAAGACCAACATCTAATACAGCAGAACTGAACTAGTGAAACTAGTTTATGTTTACACTTGCTTATAAGTCATGTAATGAAATTTATAAGCAAAAAAAAAAGAATCAAAGGAAACCGCAAATATGAAAGTGGAGTGATTGGGGAGCTCTCATGTTGAAATATATTAATTAAAAGGCTGCTCCTGGCTAAGCACAGCTAATATAGGTTTGACCTCAATGAAGATTTTGACTATTCAGAAAACTAAAGGTATTTGAAAACTGTCCCTACTCTGATGCAGCAGGAAAAAAATTAGACAGTATATGTAATATGATTAGATCCCTTGTTAAGAGCATATACACACAAATGTACTGTAACTCCTTATCAACACAGTCTGCATGCAGAGTCACTGCTGAAAAGCTGGGTGCTCCAGGCCCAGGAGCTCTAGGCTTCAGATATACATCTTACAGTCACTATATTTTTACCATCTCTTTCTCCCTATGCAAGTATAGTAGAATCCTATATTACAATTGTTTATAGATTTTGTTATACTGCAAGTTAAATCAGACTCCTATCATATCAGAACTGAAAGGTAGTTTGAAGATTTTCTTATCTAAGCCCCTCATATTTAATCATAAATATAAACAGCCAAAAAAAAGGTTATGGTAGACAAAAACACAGGCTTTCAAACTATAAATATATTTTAAAGAAAATTTGCTTCAGATATAATTTACTCACATAATTACATCTTGAAGAAGGTCTTCACTATACCAACACCTTAGCTACCAAATACAGACCTTTTCTTTCATCCCCTCCATGAACTCTTAAGATTACACTAAACAGGGCAACACAGGGTACAGAGGGTGCCCCACCTACAACAGCACCCTGTCTCTAGTGAGTGCCCCATAAACATTAGTTGAAAATGATGGAAAGGAAACCTTTTCTTCACCTCCACTTAGCTAACCCCCCCCCCCATTCCCACCCCAAGCTGCTCTGAAATCACAGGATTCAACAGCCAGTTGGGATTGTCCAGACCTGTTTCCCCAAACCAGTCCCGGCAAGAGGGAGTGAGTGAGCAGGAGGTCCTTGCCATGGCCTCAGGTTGATTCCCGGCCAATGGGATGGGGACCCTTCAGCTTCCCCTCCCTTCCTCCCTTCCTCTCCATCTCTCCTGGCTCACAGTAGAAGGGAAAACCAGAGAAGATAAAGGATGTCAAGTCCAGGAGAGGTGAGGGGTGGGTAGAGATGCGGACGAGGATGGGCACGAGGGGGGAAGAAAACGATTCCCAGAAGACCAGAGGTGTGGAGGGGCCACACGTGGTGGGCGGGGTGGAGAGACCCCCGAGAGAAGGGGGAAGGGCAAGCACCCCCCAGGTTCGGGGCGGCCTGGAGAGGGGGAGTGGCTGTCGGAAAGGCCTGCTGGCTGAGGAGCTGGGCCCCTCGGGGCAGCGACACGCAGGTGGGGGGAGGACACCTTAAGGCCGGGGACACCTGGGGATCCGTCCCTCCCCCCCGCAGCCCTCCGTCCCGTCTCGTCCCCTCCCCCCGCCCGGGCCCGGGCCTCTCGCTGACTCAGCCCCACGGCGGCTCCTGTCGCCTCGGCCCCGACTCACAGTGCACGAGGCGATGGCTCCGGCGGAGACGGCGGCGGGGAAAGGGGGCGGGCGGCGGACGGGGGAGGGGATGGGCGAGGAGGCTGTATCTGAGGCTTCGGGCCGGGCGGGCGGGCTGGGGGCTCCGGGGCGGAGGGTCCTAAGCAAAGGCCGCCACTGTCTCCGGCTCCAACGCACAGAGACTGCGGGGGAAGAGAGCACTGCGCAGGCGCGATGCGGCCGCTGCTGTCAGAGTCCGAGGGGGCGGGGCTAGGCCACCCGCCGTCTCCATGGCAACCAAGCGCAGGGAGAATGGGACATACCATACCTCCACCTCTCCCTAGCAACGGAACAGGTCCCCCATATTGCCGTAGCAACAGGGAACCACACTGTCTTCCTAAGTCACTTAGGGAACGAGGGAACACTTCCACATCACCATGGCAACTGGGAACAACCTTTTCGTCTTTTCCCCTTAGCAACTGGATGACAACTCCCCCACCTTTTTTAACTAGTCGCCTAGAAGAAGGAAACAACACGTCCTTATCCTATAGGAGCAAGGAGAAGATGAGCTAGGATACTGTAGCAAAAGGAAGGAGCTGAGATGGACCCATATTTCTACTGCATAGTCTATGATGGGGTCCCCCATCATGACTGAATTCTATCCCCTTTGCCGGCAACTAAAAAAAAAAAATATTCATACTCTTCGTAAAAGGGGAGGGAAAATTTGATTCCACTACTCTCCAGCTGATATAATCATAAGGAAAAAAAATAATAAAATTAAAATGATATAATCATAAGGAATAAAAGATAGATAACAGATATTAATGTGCTATTGTTCAGTCCTATTCAACTTTTCATAATCCGATTTGGGATTTTCTTGACAAAAACAATGAAATAGTTTGCCATTTCCTTCTCCAGCTCATTTTACGTTTGAGGAAACTGAAGGCAAACAAGGTTAAGTGACTTGCCCAGGATCCCACAGCTAGTAAGGCGTCTAAGGCCAGATTTGAACTCAGTAATAGCAGGCTACCTTACACAAGACCTGGTACTCTACCCAGGAAGCCACCTAGATGCCCATGTTTATATAGGAATCAATCTAGTCTTCCCTTTACAAAGGGTGACGTGGTCCCCTGATTGTATTGGAATTCTGAGCCAGCCACTGGGTGATTAAATATTTTGAAGGACTATGCTCTGTCTGTTCCTGTTCCTAAATGCACTGAAAATACATAGAGCTGGAAGAAGGGAAGCCTGGAAAGTCAAAAAGGCAGAAGGAACCAAATGAGTAGGTCATGACAGTGAGTCATAAGGTATATCAGGGCATCAGTTCCCTTCTTGCCCAAGACTCCCCTACACAATTCATGATGATAATTTTTTTTTATTTTGAGTCCCAAATTCTCTTCGCCCATTGAGAAAACAAACAATTACAACATTATATATACAATGTCATGCAAAACATATTTCTATATTACCCATATTGCAAAAAACCAAGAAAAATAAGGAAAGTGAAAAATAATATGCTTCAGTCTGCATTCAGAGTTTATCAGTTCTCTTTCTGGAGGTGCATAGCATTTTTCATCATGAGTTCTTTGGAATTGTCTTAGATCATTGTATTGATCTGAGTAGCTAAGTCCTTTGCAGTTGATCATCCTTAAAATATTGTTATTACTATATATAATGTTCTCTTGGTTCTTTTCATTTCACTTTGCATCAGTTTATATAGGTCTTCTCAGGTTTTTCCTGAAACCATTCCTTTCATCATTTCTTATAACACAATAGTGTTCCATCATAATCATATATTACAACTTGTTCAGTCATTCCCCAATTGTTGGGCATCCCCTCAATATTCCCTCCAAACCCTTCTCATTCTTTGCTATGGTGCTATTAATTTCTTTTTACCTTTGGAATTCCTCATAGAAGGCTGCACCCTTGCCAGTAGGCATAGGCAAGTCTGTATCTTAAAACTGTATTTCCTTTATTTGTTGGATAAGCTCATTAAGAATGCAGATGGGACCTTCTTAGGTTGTTTTTTTCTTCTTCTCTTTCTAGATCTGATGTTTCTTGTGCAGTAAGATAACTGTATAGATATGTATACATGTATTGTATTTGTCATATAATTTATCCTATTTAGCATGTATTAGATTACCTGTCATCTAGGGGTGGGGGGTAGGGGGAAGGAGGGGAAAAGCTTGGGAAAAAAAAGTTTTTGCAAAGGTCAATGTTGAAAGGTCACTCATATGTTTTGTAAATAAAAAGCTTTATATATATATACATATAAAAAGAATGCAGATGGGAATAAGCAATTAAAGGGAGTATTCCAGGATCGAGGGGGAAATACAACTATGATATTTTCCCATTCTCTGATTAGGCATTCAGAACTAAGAAAAAGCAAAAACGGGAGAGAAAATTATATATTCATTTGCTACAACTTCCCAGAGCAGAAAAAGAATACTTACTTTGGAAAAATCATTTGGCAATAAGTTAACAGTGGAGGGGACAGATAAATGTCTCTGACTTTATACACCACCCAATTCCAACTACATTTTCTTTTTTTTTTTTCATAACCATGACTTCCCAACAAATTCCTTCTATCCATACAGAAGGCTCCCTGGTAACAAGTAAGCACAGTAAAGCAAGTCAACACATTGACCATGTCTAAAAATGTATGCCTTACTCTGTACTATAGTAGACTCTCTCTCTCTACAAAGACTGCTTTCAACTCCTATAATCTCCTGCCAGAAAAGCTTACCTCCAACCTTATCACTAATTACTCTCTATATTCAGGTAGCTGTTTGTCTCTCTTCTGAAGCCCCTAATTGTGCTTCCCCCCTCAAAAAAGAGCTGACTGCCTGGGCTTCCCTTTTATTAATCACGTTTTCACTTCAAAGCTTCTTCTTGATCATCATTATCATTTTATTTTGATGCCATTTTAATCAACTCCCTTTTTGATATGGTTAGTTTGGCTTCTGTGTTCTTGGCTGAAGATACCCTCTTTTTACCTAGGTCACTTAGCTATCTTTATAGTCATATACTAGTCTAAGAAGGAATCCTTTTCCCTCTCTGATCACTATTCTTTTTGTCAGAGCTCATCACCTCCTTCTTATCCTCTGAAAGTCTTTTGAATTCCCCCTTTATTGGCTTCAATAGTTCTACTATCACTCAAACATTTTCCCCTTTTCTCCCACCTCCCAGCTTCAAGTTCTTCAGGATTATCTTGGAACTTCTGTGATTTTCCTAATGCAATACTACCTATATTTCCTTCTTTAAAATTTTTTTTATTACAGCTCTGAAGTACTACCTCACACCTATCAGATTAACTAATATAACAAAAAAAGAAAATGTTGAATGTTGGAGGAGATGTGAGAAAACTAGTATACTAAAGTACTATTGGTGGAGTTGTGAATTGACCCAGCCATCCTAGAGAGCAGTTTGGAACTATGCCCAACAGAATATAAAACTGCATACCCTTTGAGCCAGAAATACCATTTCTAAGTCTATATCCCAAAGACATTCAAAAAAGCAACAATGACCTAGTTGTACAAAAATATTTATAGCAGCTCTTTTTGTGATGACTAAGAATTGGGAGTCTAACAGATGCCCATCAATGGGAGAATGGCTAAACAAGCTATGGTATATGATTTCCGTGGAATATTATTGTGCTATAAGAAATGATAAAACAGTGGATTTCAGAAAAACTGAAAAGACTTACATGAATTGATGCATAGTGAAGTGAGCAGAACCAGGAAAATGTTACACATAACAATAATATTATTCAATGAAGAACTATAGGTGACAGTTCTCAGCAATACAATGATCCAAAACAATCCCAAAGAACTAATGATGAAGCATACTATTTGCCTCCAGAGAAATGATATTGTTTGAATAAGACTGAAGCACATTATTTTCATTCTTTCTTTAATTTTGTACTTTTATTCTAGTCTTCTTGTATAAAGTAACTAACATGGAAATATTTTATGTAATTGCACATGTATAATCTATAATTGATTGCTTACCATCTCAGAGAGGAGAGAGGGGAAAGAAGAAGGGTGGGAGGGATACAATTTGAAATTCAAAACTTTAAAGTATTAAAGATTAAAAAAAAGATTTATTAATACCTTTGGGGGATTTTTTTGTACATTTCATTCATTTTCCAACATACTTCCTCACCTTGCCTTTAAAAAAAAATACAGTTCAGAAAAGCCCATTAAATAAATGACTATCATCTGACACTATATGCAACATTCTATACTCATAATGCCCCATGTCTTTACCAAGAAGAGAGAGATGTATTCTCTTCAACTGTTCTACTGGACCAAGAATATTAATTACATTTAACCTGAGTTTAGCTATCTCGTATTGCTATTTTCATTTACATTACTGTAATCATCATAGACATTGTTCTCCTTGTGTATCTTTTCACTCAGTTCATGCAAGTTTTATCATCTTTCTCTGATTTCCCTACACAATACTATTCAACTATATACATGTGCCGCACCTTATGCAGCTGTTCTTCAAATTGACTGGCACTCAGTTGTTTCCATAAAAAATGTCATAGTGTTTTCAACCTCAATGAGCTATATAAATATTATGATTATTATTATTGCAAGTTGTGGTCTCTTTTGGCATTCATGATGTCATATCAAATTCTAATTCCTCATATTATTTTAAAAATTCAATTTACATGGTATGAAGATAATTTCCAGATCTCTCTCTTTAGCTTAACCTCATAAAGACTCATCTGAATGCCTCAAAGCATTCAGCATGATATCAGAGCTTCCTGTCTTTTTCCTAAAACCTTTTCATTGGTTAGTTTCTCCATAGCTTTAGGCACTTTTGCATCTTTCCTCTCAATAAGTCACATATAAGATCACAGATTTAGAGCTGGAAGAGACTTAAGAAACCATCAAGTCCAAACTCTAATGAAAACCTGAGACTAAGAGGATTAAATAGTGCCCTAAGCAGATATCAGGTCCAAATCCAGGTCCTTTCACTCACAGAATTGCTCTCTTAATACTCCCCTTTCCTCTTGTTGTTCTGGCCTATTTTCATATTAATTTTAATGACTTTCTATAGCCAAGTCTTTGTGTGTGTGTGTGTGTGTGTGTTCAATTCTACTTTATTTAGTTTAGATGAAATGAGGCTTTATCTGACACTTACTTTCACCTTCCCCTCCATCATATTTGTTAAGGACAGTCTCTGACTGCTCCTACATACTTGGATTGGACAGTGAGTCCCTGCTCTACCACTGATTCTGCCTTCCACAGGTATCTGTTAGAAACAAAGTGCAGATAGGTCCCAGATTGGCCTGTATTTTGGCTACAGAGCATTGAGTTCTTCAAGGTGATAAGGGTTGGAGGGCTCATATCAGCTTTCTACAAATTTTCAGAGCTCCTGAAGTGTGTCAACTGATAACTGACCTCCTTGGAGGAGCTTTGTTTCTGATCTGGGTGCAGACCTCCTTGAGTTTAACTGCTCTGGGGTTCTTTCAAAGTAGTATTCACAGGTTCTTTTATTGCCTCACATTTCCTGGCTGGAGCACCCTTAGGCTGAGGGAGCTGAAAGATCTCCAGATAATTACTCCTTGACTCTTTCCAGTTTCTCTGACTGTGATTCTGATCTTAGAGCCTGCAACTTTTTGAATATCCCCTTTTGCTGACCTAGACTGAATGATGTTATTTAACTGTAGTTTCTGTTTATTTTTTTAATATTCTGCCTAATTTATTTTTCTAGTTCAACTGGTTAATATACATTCCTACTATGCAATGTAATTTATATATACAAACTATTTCATTTAGTCTTTTTTTGCAGCTAATAGTATATTTTCCCCAATTTCATGCAAAGATTGTTTTCAACATTCATTCTTGTAAGATTTTGAATTCCAAATTTTTCTCTCTCACTCTCTTTCCCTCCTCTCTCCAAGTCAGTGAGTGATTCTGATGTACATTATACATGTACAGTCATGTTAAATATATTTCTACATTAGTCATGCTGTGACAGAAGAATCAGAACAAAAGGGGAAATCACAAGATAAAAAAAACAACAACAAAAGTGAAAATAATATGCTTCAATTTGCATTCAGATTCCAAAGTTCTTTCTCTGGAGGTGGATAGCATTTTTCATCATGAATCTTTTGGAACTGTTTTGGATCACATTGTAATTGCTGAGAAAAGCAAAATCTGTCATAGTTGGTCATCTGACAATATTGCTGTGACTTGTACAATGTTCTTTTTTTAAATTGTTTTATTTTTTCTGGTTATACATGTATATTTACTTTTTAAATACACATTTCTTTATGAATTCATGTTGGGAGAGAAAAATCAGAACAAAAGGGAAAGACCAGGAGAGAGAGAAAAAAAACAGTAAAAGAAGTGAACATAACATGTATTGATTTAAATTCAATCTCCATAGTTCTCTTTCTGGATGCAGTTGGCATTTTTTATCCCAAGTTTTATTGGATCACTGAACCACTGAGAAGAACCAAGTCTTTTATAGCTGATCATTGCACAATCTTGCTGTTACTGTGTACAATGTAATCCTAGTTCTGTTTATTTTATTCAGTATCAGCTCATGTAAATCTTTCCAGGCCTTTTTAAAATCAGCTTGCTCATCATTTTTTGGTAGAACATTAATATTCCATTACTTTCATATTTCACAACTTATCCAGTCATTCCCAATTGATGGGCACTACTCATTTTCCAATTCTTTGTTACCACAAAAAGAGCTGCTACAAATATTTTTGCACATCTGAGTCTTTTTCCTTACTTTATGATTTCCTGGGGATATAGACTCAATAGTGGCACTGCTGGGTCAAAGTTTATACACAATTTTATAGTCCTTTGGGCACAGTTCCAGATTGTTCTCCAGAATGACTAGATCATTTCACAACTCCACCAACAATGTATTAGTGTCCCAGTTTTCTCATGTTCCCTTTAATGTTTATCATTATTTTTTCCTGTCATCTTAGCCAATTTGAGAGGCGTGAGGTGGTAGCTCAGAATTATTTTAATTTGCATTTCTCTAATCAATAGTGACTTAGAGCATTTTTTTCATATGACTATAGATAGCTTTAATTTCATCATCTGAAAATTGTCTGTTTATATCCTTTGAGACTTTGTACAATATACTCCTGGTTTTGCTCACTTCACTCAGCATCAGTTCATCTAAGTCTTTTCAGGTTTTTCTGAAATTCACCTGTTCATCATTTCTTATAACACAATACTATTCCATGACATTCATATACCACAACTTGTTCAATCATTCCCTAATTGATGGGTATCCCCTCAATATCCAATTCTTTGCCACACAGAGGACTGCTATAAATATTTTTGTACACATGGATCCTTTTCCCTTTTTTATGATCTTTTTGGCACATAGACCTAGTAGTGGTATTGTTGGGTCAAAGAATACACAATTTTATATATACAGCTTTTGGGTATAGTTCCAAACTACTCCAGAATGATTGAATCAGGCAGAATGGTTAGATCAGTCGGTAACTCCACCAATAATGCATTAGTGTTTCAATTTTCCCACATCTTCTCCAAAATTTATTATTTTCCTTTTCTGTCATATTAGCCAATATGATAGGTATCTCTGTTTATTTCTTAATCATTGTTTACACAGACCCTTTTTTTGTTTTGTCTTCTCTGGAGTACATGTATGGAATTTGGGCTGTTTTGTTCCTACTTTGCCAACTCACCTGGACTTCCCTCTCGTTTCTTTTTCTTTTCTTTTCT
Organism: Myrmecobius fasciatus; assembly: GCA_023553655.1. Lineage (NCBI taxonomy): Eukaryota > Metazoa > Chordata > Mammalia > Dasyuromorphia > Myrmecobiidae > Myrmecobius > Myrmecobius fasciatus. The sequence continues at coordinate 35,824 of JAJPUD010008259.1, forward strand.
TTTCTCTCAATCAATCAACAAAAATTCATTCATTGTCTACTATGTGCCAGGCACTGTGCCAGGTAATGGGGAATACAAAAACAAAAGTGAACATAGTTCTTACCTTCAAAGAGCTTACATTCTACTCAGGGAGATAACATGAATGCCTATAAATATATGTAAAATATATTCAAAATAAATATAAGGGTTTTTTTTGAGGAGGGAGGAAAGAGGTATCAAAAGGACTCATGCCTTTGGATAATGTCAAATAACTTTACCCAGAGATTTTCCCTTTTTCCCCCTACAAAGCGCAAAGTTCCTCACTCAGTTCCTTCCAATTTATTTGTTCTCTTTAGCCTTTTGCCTTGGACCTCAGGGAACAATAGAAATGACTGATAAAGACTTGATTTTTAGTTTGTGCACCTCCCTCCTCAATTATAATCCATTTTTGCCACAATCCAATATCTGCTATTAAGCTGGTGAGAGTCTAACTAGAATATATGTAGGATAAGGATTCTTGTTTTTTCCCTTCATTCTTCCTTGGGACTAGTTGGTTCAGAAATAGGTGGTTGAATCCTGAGAAATAAAGTTCAGTTGATATAGTTCCTTGCTACTAGTTAAAGAATGGAAATTTGTCCTTCTTTCCCAATCTTTCTTTTTTATCTTGCAGTGACCTCTTAGGATTTAGGTCACTTCTCCTGTTCCAGCCAGCCTTGTTTCATTGCTTTTTCCTTCTCATTGATTCCAATATCAATTTCTCTAACAGACAGCCAACTAGCCATTGTTCTTCTATGTAAGAATCTCTTCTTTGCTATGAAGTATTTGTTTAAATTGGAGAAAATCTCTTGGGTTCCATCTTGAGAACTGCCTTGTTCATTTCAGCCATTGCTTTTCATGATCTGCTGATATGAGTGGCTGAACTCTTTCCCTTTCACATCTCAAGATCTGGAAAAGATCTGAAAGGAGGGCTAGGAGATGTCTGTAGACTTATAGACTAATGCCTCTATACATAAATGTTTGTTATAGTTTGTTTTTTCAGGTTATTCTCTGTAGAATAAAAATGTGATCATAGCATGCTAAGTCTTTATATCTGCAATAAACAGTGAATTGAGCAAGTGGTCACAGACTGAATGGGGTGCTGAATTAGATACCGATGGCATATTTCATATTTTTATATTTTAAGTAATACTTTATTTTACCCCCAGGATAATTTCACATCCAGCTAGGAAGCGATTAATTCAAATCAAGGGCAAGGACTTGCCTGTAGGAAATTCTAGATGTTTGTTGACTGTGTGCTCTCTAGTGGCCAAAGGAGCTATTGCATTATTTTAGTAAAAAACACGAAACTACTTTATCTGAGAGAATACTGTAATTTTCAATACTAGGCTAGACTCAAGTAAAGAACTTACTTGTAGATAATTCATACACTGTACTCTCTTTCTGGGTAATTAACACTGTTTTTCTGTAGTTTTATGGAAGATGACGTTTTAATCACTACCAAGGGACTGAAGTGTCATTATTATTGTCATTATTAATAATAATCTAATTTTTTATTCCCCTCCCCTCCACAAATGTGCAGTCATATAGAGGAGATTATAATCTATATTTTGGATCTTCATTTCTCTTCTTTCTAAAGCTTAATCTTAACCATTTCAAAAGTCTCTGTCAAAATCATTTTCTTTGCTATTGATTATTGACTAACTTACCTGCAAGTACATGTACCATTCTCCAAACTAAGTATAAAATCTTAGAAGCCCCATACTTCGTTCTCTCTTTGTTCTCCTTTTTGGTAACTATCATTGACTCTTTCCTCTTTACACCAGATCACCTGCAAGAGTCCCTGAAGAAAGGACTATATATCCTCCAACTATATGCTGGGTTCTTCTAGACGTATCAGGCTAGGGGTGCCACAAAGAAAGACTCTGAGTAACTTCTCAGAGAAAAGAATTCTTGGGGCCACTGTTCTTCCCTTAAAATTATTAATATGGCTATCAGATAATGGGGACCCAAGGACCAATGTGTTTAAGATAAAGTATTCAATTTAATTCAGAGGTATTGTAAGATTCAAAACAAAAATAAAAGTCTCTGCCATTAAGGAACTAACATTTTGCTGGAGGTTTGTAGGAGATGGGGAAAGACTTAGGAGTCAGTGAGGAGGCTGAGCTTATCATATTACAACTGTCTAAGCCAAAAATCTAAGAGGGAACTTTATTTTATTTCACACAGAACAGGATCATTTTGAGGAAAATGTATCAGGGAGAGCATGAAGATAAAAACTCAATACTTTCCTAAGCTATGTTATTTCCTGGTCAAAGAAAAGATGGCATACAGATACCTATAGGTTGTATCCCTTCCTAGGGTGTTCAGAGCTGGCCTCTGGTTCCATAACTGGGGTCTGATGAAGTACTAGATAGATGCAGAATCATAGGTACAGCTTATTTTTTAAAATATACTTTAAAGGCCTGCCTAATTATAACTCAGATTCTTTGGTACAGGTTCAGACCTAGGTGACTCTAGAGCAAAAGTGATGATTTAGAATAGTCTCAGAAAGTTTATTCAGCTTAGTCTAGAGGATCCATATGATCCCCAAAGGTAGGAATAATGTAGAAATGAACAGGACATATGTCAAGTTTTTGCAATCTGCCCTAATATGCAGATGATTTGTGGGCTTTATAGTTTTTTAGGAAGATTAAACACATGTAGAGGCATTCAATGGTATTCTGTGGCTCACTAGAAATTGCGCTAAGAATTTAGGTTGGAATGATAGAACCATATTCTACCTTCGTTGTGGTCCTGGGTCTTAACTCTGCACCTAGTTAGTTATATGACCTTGGACAAACCCTTTTGTTTCTTGGACCTTAGTTTCCTCATTTGTAAGGTGAGAGAAGTAGGTTAAAATTCTAATATTCTGGGAATTTTATTATACTGTAAAGCTTCTAGAATGCCAGCAGTATTTGATGAATTTGAAATATGCATTTGATTTCTATCTCAGGGTTGTTAAAAATAGAAAAAGGGATTGATTCCATATGTATGAGATATTTGACAATTGTATCCTAGAAGAGGAGGAATTTACCTATTTGGTTTGACTGAAAAATTTAATGTAGAAAGTCAACATGTTGAATTAATAAGTATGTTAAGGATAGCTGTGCTATTGTGGTTTAAATTTACCCTTGCATGAACTGGAGATGCCCTTCAAACTCCCAGACTGGATGACCCAAGAGCCTAACCTAGAGTGTATTCACCTCTTCATATTGGTTTTGGAAGTGACATAGTATTCCAGGAAGGGGAACTCTGAATGAGGAGAGATAGCTTAAGAGTATTATAGCCTTTCCTGACCAGACAAAGTTGGCCTGTGGAGATGGGAGTCAAGATATTCTACATCTACCTTGTAGATCCTGTTCTCTCCTGAGAACAGAGCAAATCCCAGTGGGCTAAAGGGACTATCTAGAGGCTTTTTCTGATATTGCAGCTCCCTAACAGGCTCCAAAGGCTTCAATCCTTGCCCAAAATATAAAAAAGGAAAATAAGGGTAAGAGCTGTGCCCCATGCCATATCACAAATAGGGTTGGAAGAGATGGCTAATTAAAGCCAAATTGGAAATAGGCAGTCTTGAACATGGAAAAATATAATTTTTTTCTGGGCTTTTTCTTCATGATATAGTATTTCATTGGATAGTATATGGATTGAAGGCTTTGCTGAGATATAGTTCATTGAGAGGAATATTGTTAGGGGCTTTATTTCCTCAGTGGTTATTTTATTTGCAAATTTATTGTTGTGTGAGACTCCAACCTAGGATGGGTGAGGGCTAATGGCACTCAAAGTTCAATTTTAAGAAGAAGTTCTAGCAATCCCTCTACTACTCTTTTAGTTATCTATTTTATGAAGACACTCAAATCCTTGAATGAAGTCAGTATCATGGGACCACAGATATGGAGCTGAAATAGAAGTTAGAGGTCATCAATTCAAGTCCTTCACTTAATGAGGAACCTGAGGTCCAGTGATGGAATCTTAATTTTGAAAAACCTCCCACTTCCCTTCTCTTTATTCTCCCACAAGGGTCAAAGAGATTCTTGGTTAGATATTTGGTTGCTTAAAATCTTTATGGTAAACTCTTGGAGCACTGATACTTTTATCCAGAAGAGACAGAGAAAGGAAATGGATGTAATGATGTTTACCCCATTTTGGGCTCTGAGTGGAAAGACTTTAAAAAAAAACTTTTTTTAAGTATTTGCATTTTTATTTTTTGCTTCATGAGGTGATAATGTGATGAATACTTCACAATTTTCATCAAAATCTTAAATGTTGTTATGAAGTTATGAAGTTATGAAGGGGCATGGATCTGTATTGTAGGGAGAGAAGCTAGATTACCAAACTCACAAGTAACTGAGCTATTACATATGATATATATCTATTCAGAGGTGCTTCTGTTCCCTCCTTCCCTATAAACAACCAGGGTTATTGATCAAGAAAGAGTAGAACTTTCCTTTGTGTGTTCCCCTTCTTTTCTATTGTAGAGCACACCTCAGCCATTGTGGAAATACCTATCCTTGTAGTCACCTTTTGGATTGGTAGATAACACTGAGCTTTCCAAAGAACTATTCTTCTGAGTAACAGGACTACAAGAAGCCTCAGTATTATCCTTCTGAGTGGCAGGACTGCCACTCATCTTTGCCAGATTGGGCTGGAAGGGACTGTCTTTCTTAGCCTTGTTCTAGGTAAATTCTTTGGGGATCATTGCATCATAAATTTAGAATTGAGAGGGGATGTTAAGGCAGGGTTGACATCACAGCAAGACTCCCCCCAAAAAATCCACTCAAAGTTGTTCTTAGAACAATATTGCTGTTACTCTATACAGTGTTCTCTTAGTTCTTCTAATTTTGTTCTTTATTATTTCAAATGCAAGGGTAAGAGAGACAGTACTCAGGTTTTCTGATATGAAGTTCAGGTTTCCTTTTATCACATTATTCTGACTTTTTATTTGCTTAGTTTCATGATACATTCCTCAAGTCTTAAGAGCAATATGTAGCATTAAAAATGAAAAATATGCTTGAGGGATTTTAAAAAAATTATTTCAAGCTATCCAAATAAGAGGAGGGGGGCAGAGGACCAACCTTGGTGCTAGTCAAAATATAGATCAGTAGATTGTTGTCAGACATTACTTGAAATTGAAGAATTAGGACAATGTAGGCTCAATCCTTGCTTCTGACATACTTTGTCACAGGCTTTCAATGTTCTCGGTAACTCAGTAAGATTATTAATTGCAGAATGATTGCTAGATTGATAGAGGATATTTCCTCTTTAGGAGCGCCCTATAATGGTGAAATCACAGATCTGGACAAAAATAAAATTGAGGATACCTTGCAATATTGCAAAACCAGCACTGGAAGTAATTGCCATAGAATATAGAAAAGGAACTGTCTTGGAGGTTGTTTTCTAGGTTAAGTTCATAGGATCATAGATCTAGAGTTGTAAGGAAGCTTAGAAGCCATCTAATCCAATCCTCTCAGTATACAGAAGAGGAAACTGAGACCCAAAGAGATGATATTCCCAAGGTCCCATAGGTAGAGCAAGTGGCAAAGCTGAGATTTGAACTCATGATCTGTGACTGTGTTTAGTGCTCTTTATATTGTATCATGGTGTTTGAAAAATAACAATAACTCACACTTGTCACACTTTCAATTTGATACTTTGTCAGCATTATCCTGTTTGATCAATATATCTATCTTACTCATGATTACATGGTTGGAAAGAACTGAGGGCAGAAGGGCAATAAAAGGAAATGTGAACTGGTCCCTTTAAAACCATTTAGTGATCATTTGAATGAGAAATGTGAACGAGTTTTTAAGGACTGGATAAACTACCTCACTCATGCATCAATACTTAATAATCTCTACAAACTGACACAAACCTTTTGTGTTGCACTCTGAGACTAGCCTAGAAGGCTTGAGAGTAGTTTTGTATCACGAGAGTAATGATCTTCTGAAACTTTTTGCATTTTCCAATAGAAAACTTACTCAGAGTGAGTCTCATTTTCTTATACACAAAGTTCTTGTATTGTGGACTGTCACTAAGAAGTTCGATGATTGCATATATGGAGTTCATCTTCAAGTATGGACTGTCAACAATCCATTTCCATTTTGACCAACACTAAGTTGGATTCTGACTTTTTAAAAATGGGAAGTGGCATTAGTCCATCATGAGCTTATTGTGAATTATAGGTCAGGAAGACTATGGGTATAAATGCTATATTCTGTGTAGGCTGTGTGACCATAAAGTGATGGAAATAGCTAGTGAAGGAATTAAGGTGACTCCTGACCTGAAGAGAAATAGCCCTTTGTCACCTGAAAGTATAATCGAAATTCCCAGTCCCTCAATTGCCTTAATGCTTATGACTTACTCTTTGACTCCATCTCAGCCCCATCTTGGATGATGACACTTTGCTTTTACCATTACTCAAAAGGGTCCTATTTCCATGATCAAGGATTCTGAACTTCTTTTGTCTGAGCCTATTCTCTTTTCATTCCATCACTTCCTATTGATTGCTCCTCCTAAACCTATTTTTCATCCTGATAGTGACCTCCAGTCATTCATTACTTCATTTCTTTTCCTGTTTGTCACCCCTGCTTTTACCTCTTTCCTTCCTTCAGTCCTGACCCTATCTGTAGTTACCAAGTTCAATTATACTCTATTCTCAAGTCCATTTTTTTCTTTGTCCTATCATTACTCATGCTTTGCCAAGCCTCCATATTGGATTACCCCAACCATTTGCCTCCTCTGCTTCTATTTAGATGCAACTGAACAATGCTAGAAGAAAACATCCAACTATCCTGACTGAATCCATCACAGATTTATGCTATCTAACCTCCACTGGTCCCTCATTGTATGTAGCAAGGCAATCCTTTTATTTCTGCCCAACTGATTCTCTATTGAACACATGAAAAGGCTGTTCAAACCATTTCTTCTTTCAAACTTCTGAAAGCATGTCTCCTCCTACCCCTCAACTGAGAACCTTGAAATCTTTATTGGAAAAATAGAGATCAGTTGCCATGAGGTTCCTTTTCTCCACTTCTCTACATCTTAAAATCCATTGATGTTATTCTCCATTCCACTGTTCTTTTACTTCAGTCTCTAGTGAGGTAGTCCTTTTCCAAGCCAAGATCAAGCCATTTATATGAATTCCAAATCTCATTTCCTCCCATTTCCACTGGTAGTTCTTTCCAGAATCAATCCTCTGCCCCCAATCTTTAAACTCATCTACTGATTCCTATTCTGCTGCCTATTAATATGCCCAGTTCTCAAGCCTTTAAAAAATCCCTGACTTGACTCTACCAATCTTCCTTCTCTCACAGTAAAACTCCCATAAAAAGCTATTTACTATCCTACTTCAATTCTTTGCAATCTGTCTTTCAACTTCATCACTCATCTAAAACTGCTCTCCAAAGTGACCAGTGGATTGCCGAAGCTGATGGATTTTCATTAATCCTCTTCAGCTCTTTGTAGCATTTGACAGTTCTGACTTCCCTCCCCTCCTGGATACTCTGGGTCTTTGTGATGTCCCTCTCCAGATTCACCTATTATCTTTCTGACCATTTCTTTTCAGTCTTCCTTAGTGGATCACTATTCCTATCTGTCTTCTACCAAGACCTCCAAGGCTCTGTCTTCTTTCTTGGTGACCTCATTATCTCCCATGGATTTAATTATCACAATGCAAATGACTCCCAGATCTAGTTTCTCTCCTGATTGATGGTCTTGTATCACTAGTTGTTCATTAAACATTTTGAACAAGATGTCCTATGGACATGTCAAACTGGATGTGTTCAAAACAGAATTTATTTTCTTCCCTACCTCCCCCAAACACTCCTCTTCTTAACTTTACTATTTCTGATCAGGATACCACTATCTTTCCAGTTACTTAGGTTTGAAACCTTGGAGGTATACTTTGTATTTCATTCTCATTTATCCAATTAATTGACAAATCTTGTCAATTTTACATCTGTATCATTTTGTCCATCCCATTCTGTACTCAAAAGACTACCATCTACTTTAATCCTTTATCATTTCATATGTATTTTTGCAATAATCTCCTAACTGGTCACTCTGCCTTGTCTTGGAGAAAGATGGCACTGTTGGTAAAGTTCTGGACTTGGAATCTGAATTCAAATTCTGCCTCAAACATCTTTCAGCTATGACCCTGCTTGAAAATTGGTTTCAGCTTTCTTATATGTTAAATGAGAAGAAGAGCAGCACTGGCCTTCCAGGGTTGTTGTGAGATATTTGCAAAGTGCTTTGTAAATTTTTATGTGCTATATAAATACTAGTTATTATAATTATTTCTCCCTCTTCAAGTAATCCTTCAAACAGGAGCCAAGGTGGTGTTCCAAAAGCAGATTCAACCATTCCACTTTTCAATTTAATAAACTAATGTCCATCATCTCTAGAGTCAAATAGAAATTCTTCCTTTTGCCATTTAAAGCTCTTCACAATCTGGTTCCAATTCACCTTCTCAGTCACTAGGACTCTCCCCCTAAATGCTTCATTTCAGCCAAAAAAAAAAGCCAGTCACTTCTCCATTTCTTACTCATGACAGCCCAACTTCCAACTCTGGGCTATTGCACAGGTGGTCCCTCATGTTTTGAATGTACTCCTTCCCCACTTTCATCTCTTAGAATCCCATGTCCTTCAAAGCTTGGTTAAGTACCACTTTTTACATGAGGCCCTTATTAGCCTTTCCCACTCTTACATATTCCTGTTGACTGCATATATGTCTCCAGTAAAATGTAAGCTCCCTGAAGGCAGAGAATTGTTATTTCTGTATTTATATGCCCAGAGATTAGCACAGTGCCTGACACACAGCAGGTACTTAATGATTATTGATAAGCTATTAGAATATTTGCTACATGCATTAACATTAGATGTGTAAGTCTAATGTATTAGGTATCTATATCTATACAGTATTAAGTAATTGAGATGATCATTTATGATTTACATATCAAGTTATGCTGCTTGTGATGTTCACAGATGCTGAATTGTGTCCCATTTGTAGCTGGGGCTACAAATTCTTCCCTGGAGAGAATTCTTTCTAGTCCTTCTCAGGATGAGACTAGGCTAGGGGATGGGGGAAGGTGGGGCAGAATAAGGTAGGAGAATGTCTAACCAGAGGAGAGATGTTAAACTGAGCAGGAATATACACACTATGATGAAATAAATAGGAAATGATAACCTGACTCACAATCCTGATTTAATTGCTATGTTCAACTCTTCCTAACTGCATTTGGTATTTTCTTGGCAAAAAACACTGGAATGGTTTTCTTTTTCCTTCAGCTGATGTTACAGAGGAATAAACAGAGGCAAACAGGGTTAAGAGACTGGCTCGGGACCATACGGCTAGTGTCTGAGGCTGGATTTGAACTCAGGTCCTCCTGACTCCAAGGCCTGTGCCATTTAGCCCATGACTTTTAATATTAATGCCAGTGTATTCTGGGTGTGCTAGGCCCAGGAGGGAGTGTGTATATATAGACATTTAGCTAAGTGAGAATGGGGGAGAATGGCCAACCTGCGGCTGTGAAGGCAGTGAGCAAAGCAGGGACCGCTAGAATGGAGGTCAGTGGGGGATCTAGCCCCATAGCCTCAGTGACTTGCTCTGCCATGGCTGGTAAATATTGTCCCCTCCTTGCAGTTGGAGAATGTTTTGTTTGAGTGAGTTTTGACTTGCCTGCTGACAAAGTGGAGAGGTTTGAATCAGAGCTCTGACCTGAGATTTGTAATTTGAAAAGCTGCCTGGGGTAATGCTTATGCTTTTCTCTCCCTTCCTAAGTTTCAAAAACTCCATAAATTTCTATTATGTTTTTTGGAGTAAATTCCATTCAAACAGCAGGCACTGGAGGACTGGCATTTTTCCCCTCAGTGGGTGGGGGCATCAAGCCAAGATTCTGAGATTTTAAACCCACACTAAAACCTTGAGGATAAGCACAGCCACCACAAAAGGGGCGAGCGAGCCAGCTCTGGGAGCCCAGCCCCAACTAGTGTTCTGTGGAGGGCAAATCCCATGAAGGAGTACTGGGTTAACAGCAAGGTGCTGGTTCTTATACAGGACCAGGCCAACAGCCCTTCTGGGTAATTAAAACTCTCTGGTAGCCACATATTCTGTCCTATCTATAGTACTACAGATGTGGTTCTTTCAGTCAAGACCTATCATGTCAGTCTCAAGAATTCTTTGATTAATTTTGTATATTCATCACGATATGGATATATGACTCTTTTTATTTTCCCCACATGCCTTGTCCACTTTACCATGATTTTAAAAAGAAATCCCACCATCAGAGGTTCATTTTAGGTTAACCTAGATTCTTCTAAAATTCACAACTGTGTTTTATCCTGGGAAGGTAATTCTGGGACTCAGGATATGGTTAGGGAAGACATTGTTGTTAGAGCATCGAAGGATGAGATTCTGGACAATCAGAGGTGGTATTGAGGATGCTGGTGATGGGGGGGAGAAAAGGAGTGCAGAAAGGAAGGTTTATGGGATTTGGGGACAAGTTCTGCCTCTCAAACTTTTGATTAGAATCAGTTTTGCTTCTGGTCACTTCTGTGATCAAGCTTTTCCAAAGGAACAGTTACATAAATAAATAAAAGGTTGAGTAGAGGATTAGCAGTTGGGGAACCAACTTTTAAAAGCGAAGACAATGCGGATAGGTTTGGGGTCAAGGACTTGCAAATGGCTTAAAAATAAGGCTGATTGGGGAGAGGGGGAAAATAAATCAGCAGAGAACCTTTTTTTCCCCTCTCCTGTATTTAGGACTTTTACTATCAAGCACCCCAAGTTCAATAAAAGGGGTTCCACACATATTTTTCCCTTGAAAAAACACGACTGAGACAAAGTGAGAAGTAGCTACAGTTTAATACAAACCTGCACCAGAACACAATGTGTTGGGGTGTTTTTGTGTGTGTGTTGTTTTGTCTGAAACAGGTGGCTAAAGCACAGGAAAAGTGTGTCCTTTTGGGGACTGACACATTCTTAGCACCATAACATTTACGGAGGCATAAGGAAAGTCACTTGGGTGCCTGGGCTGCGGGTGGTTCCATGCTGACCCCAGACTATGCCTGCCGCCTCTGCTGCCGCTGGAGGAAGGTTTTGGTTTCAGTTTGGTTCTGTTGGTTTCTGGGTCAGAATTCAAAAAGCCCTCATCACGGTACAGACTTGACAGAGATCTACTGTGGATTCCTAGCACTACACACGCACACACGCACACACAGAAGTAGCACAATGTTCCCATAACACAACCCCACAAACCTAGAGAGCAGCTAAGGCAAGAAAAACAGCATTTATTCCAGCAAGTACAAGACCAGTTTGAGAGCTGCATTCATTGCAACCAGAAACCCTTGTTCATTCCCACCTTGAGACACAAGTACATATGTCTTCCAGGTGGCTCTGGGCTCTGTAAAGGGGCAAGGAAAATCCGGGTTGAGGGCAAGAGGAGAGGCTGGCCATTTCTTATGACATTTTGGAACACCTGATTTTTTAGCTAGAAGCTTTTGGGTGTGGGCAGGTCTTGGAGAGAGGTCAGGAGGGTGGGGAGAGGATGGGAGAAATAAAGACCTTTGAGATCGGCAATTATGATAGGAGAAGGAATGTGGTTCCACAACTCCCCTTTCTCCCCCCCCCCCCTGCACTGGGCACTTTAATTCTAAAATTGCAATATTGGGACCTGTATGGAAAAAAGCCCTCCCAGCAAAAATACCTGGTGGTTCTGGCTACTCCGCTGGCCAGCTCTCTCCTATGCTCTTTGGCATCTGCCCAAGCCCCACTGCATAGAAAGTAGGGAGAAAGCTGATAGTTTGATTCGGAACCACAACCAGAGCAGCCACTTGGCATCCATAGCCTTATGGGGCCAAGCTGGACGCCATTCCCCACCCCCGTTTCTATCATTAGGTGCTCTGCTCTGACCACTTGGCTGCCATATCGACAACCCCTGTAATATACTTCGGCCCCACCAACTTTTGCCTTTTATCTTCTGGCCAGCAATGACCGCCTCTCCCCAGTGTGCTCCTGAGACTGAAACTGGGTGTAAAACTGCCCTAGCAGACACGGTAATAATAACCAGCAAGCTTCCAATATTCAACTAGTCCTAGCATAGACACAAAGGACTTGGGTGTAAGGATTTTTGCTCTGGACTGAATGACCATCTGAGAAAACAGACACCTATGTGCCCTGTCAACGATTCACTTGGGAGGCAAATTCTGCAAGTGATTTTGCCATGATTTGGTGAGGACTGGCAACCAGAAGTTGTCTCACACCTCCTCTCCACAGCAAGGATGCCTGATCAAGCTGCTGGGGGAATTCTGGCAACTTCTGGCGGGAGACTAGCAAGGGGCACATCGAAGTCTGATCAGAGCTTAGGTCCGTGGGGGACTGGCTTCCTGTGAGCTCTGGGAGATGGAAAACCAGACTAAACAAGGCCAGGGCTAAAACTAAACTAAAATAGGGCCCAAGGAGAAGAGGGTATCTCCTGGCCTGAGTAAGTCCTCCCATCTTTTCTTCTGTCAGGAGAAAATGTCACTCCGTAGTAGATGGAGAGACCCCACCCCCACCCCATGTGGCTGAGGTCTCACAGAGTCTGAGTATCCCAACTGAAAAGCCCAGTGGTCTTCAATGTTGGAAGGCAAACTCTTTCTAACATTTTCCTTTGAAGGGCTGGGTTCAGACAGAAGGAACCTTGGGAAGATGGTGGCAGCAGGCAGGGGTAGGGATAAGGCTGACCCGAGACATGGGAGGTGGGGCTGGCTGGAAACATGGGGGGTGGGGGTGAGGCTGGCCAGAAGCTTGGGGGAATGGGGGTGAGGCTGAGGGGAAACATAGGGGTGGGGGGTGAGGCTGGCTGGAGGCTTGGTCCCGATGTCTTAAGGTCAGCCCTTCCAAGCCCCTGTGGCTGCGGCCTTCCTCCCTAAATTCTTCATCCCTCTTCTCCTTCTCCAGGCCCTTCTCCCCTCCTTTTCCTCCTCTCTTGGAAGGTGGGGGGTTTCTTGCCAGTCACAGAGGAGGACCGTTCCAGCTTCTTCCCAAAAGCTCTCGGTCAGCTCAGGGAGATCAGCAACGGGAGGGTAAAACCATACAAGTCTGAATTTTTAAAATAATAGATGCCCAGGCTATTCTTACAGGCTCAGCTTCTTGATTTTGGTTGCCGAGAGGGTCCGGGAGCTGTGTCCTTTTTCTATCAGGCTTGGGGGAGAGTGGATGCAGGACTTGTTTTTGCCCTTTGACCCCAGTGCAGGACCCAGTGTGGGCTTCAGGAGGGTGGGGGTTGCTTCTCTCCCTGCCCTGCCGCTTGGGTTGGTGCTGACTGCAGCATCTCTGGAGGATCATGTCTATCCCCGTTTCTATCCTAACGCTAAGTGACACAAAGCACTGTTTTTTTTTTTTTTTCACATGATGCACTAACAAACCAAACCAAACCACTGCTCAAACCAAACGTGCAAAACAAAATCATTTACACGCGCAGGGCACGAGGCCTCGCACCGGCTCCCAGCTCTGTCTTGGGCTGCTTGCTCTTTGTGGGAGGGTGACTGGAAGGAAGAGGGGAGGGCAGGGAGCTGCAAAGGGTTCATTGCTTCATCCGTATAAATGCCTTGACTTGGAACGGGACGCTGATGAGCTCAGTAACTACGGGGGAGGGGGAGGCTCAGACGGGGCTGGGATACACAGACTGGCAGAATGGGAAGGGTGGTTATCCAGGAGGGCCGGGGAGGAGCCTGGGACGGGGGAGGGAGACGACTTCTTTTGAAACACTTCTGCCAGAGTGCCCTGGACAGTGGCTGGCCAGGCTAGGAAGAAGGCCGTTCAAGCTGAAGCTTCCTCGCCAAGCAAACAGCCCGAGGCCGGTGTGAGAGTTGGGGCGAGGCTGCTGCCTATGCAATGCAGTCAGTGCATAGTGCCGGGTCCCCCCTGGCCCACAGATGCAGCCTGCTGAGGCCAAGAAAGGAAAGGACTACAGCAAGAGGAGCATCGTCCCAAAGTGCTTGTTAGGATTGGCTCAAAGCATAGTGAATGACGTTTCAGACATGTGAAGTGCTCCCAAGTGTCCTGTGTGCCCTTCCCTTCCCCCCTCCCGCCGTCTAGGGTGTTGGACTGTCTGGCCCAGCCTCCCCATGCAACCTGCAGTGGTGGCCAGAAGGTGGGCTGGCTAGCTGCTGCTGCATCCTTAGATGGGAGGCTGGTCAGCGTCTTTACCAAATGCCGCTCGACCTGCCTCCGGGGGGAGCGAGAATCCGAGCCGAAGCTCGCTTTGGAACATGGTCATCGATTTGAGAACCTGTGAGACAGGGCAGAACAACAGAGCGTGAGACGCTGCCAACCTGGCCCCGGCCAGCTAACGCTTTCCCTCAGATTGCTTTCACTAGACTGTAAGCTCCTCGAGGGCGGGGAGCTTTTTTTTTTTTTCTAGTGCCTCTCTTTATATTCAAATTAAGAATATAGCAAAATGCCTAGCACATAGCAGGTACTAATTAGTGTTTATTTATTGCTTATTGATTGATTCATTTGGACAGTCCGTTCTATATTCTATAGACCTGCCCTGGACTGGGGGCATATTAGTATAAATTTGGCACCCAAAGGTGTGTACAAAGTAAAAGGGTCTAAAAGCAGTTGGGGACCCCTCTCTTGGAAAGGGTCTGCTAACAAATAAATCCTTCTTACCAAACTTCAAAAGGTACTTTTCATTTCAAAAATCTTTTATTATACTGAGAAATGAAAGAGCCAGACCAAAAAGACCGTGGCTAAAGATATACCAAGACTTAGTTACTACAAGAGATTCACAAAACCCAATGGAACCAGCTGAGTTGTAGCTTTGAGGTGTCAGCACAGGATTGATATGCAGATCATTGAGAGGGCCAAAGAAGGGGTTTAAGGTAGGAAGAAACGTAAACATTGCAGAGCTAAGGAGATTCTTAGAAATATAATCTGTATTCAATAATCCTGTCTACACTTTTTTCTGATAAATGGTATCTAACCTATATCTGCCTCTCAACAACTTCCTGTTCCTAGCTCCCCTATAGCCAAGGATAATCCCTCTTCCAGTGATGTCCCAATAGATACTTAAGAACACCTCTTCTCATCCCTTTCTTGAGTTTTAAATTCAATTAAGCACCCCCAGTTTCTCCAATTCTCCTCTAATTCTTGTAGGGCATCTTTCTAGACCTCTCACCATCCTCATGGATCTCTTCTTCTAGTTTGTCTATGACCTCCCCCTCCCCAACTCTGAGAACTTTTTAGATACATAAGGGCAATACTATTTTTTCTTGAGTTCTGTGTAGAAAGAATGGAATTGGTGGCTCAAAGAGTTAAGGTAAGGATAGAGGTTCTATTTACTTCTGGGGAAAGAACAGATATGACCATATGTGGTTCTGCATGAGGAAGGGTTTGCTTTTTACAATTCTGGATGTATTAATTTAATGAAACCCTGAGATAGTTGGTAGTTCTGGGAGGCCAGGAGGAGATGGGTAAGCAGCATACTAAAGACCCTGAGTTAGGCTAAGAAGAAATCATCAAATTGTGGGCTAGTGGCAAGCATTCTGAGTTTCAAAGCACCATCCTCTCCCACTGGAGACCACTGAAGGGGTGGCTTCCTCTTCTATTTTGTATTCCACTCCTCATGACTGGTGGAAACAATGATAGCAACGGAAAATTTCTGCCCTGCCAGAATGTCTGCATTCTTTTGCAAACTTCTGACATGATAATTCCATGACCCTATGCAGGCACTAAGAGGATAAGGAAATTCTTAGAAAGTAGAGGTTAGAGACTCCCACTCCTGAGAACAAAATACACAATGATTACAAGAAAAAGTTGAATTCTGAGTAATAGGAAAACTAATGAAGAGGTTCTAGAGGAGAGAACTTAAAACAAATTTTTCCTTCTCAGAAGATGGGGGAGGGACTACTAAGAAAGAATATTATATACACTATCTACATTTGGGGTTTTTAATTAAATTGTTTTTTGTCACAAAGGAGGGCTCAATATAGGTTATAGGTGGTTGAGAAATAACTATGATTAATCACAAAATGACCAGTCATTAAGCTGTGCATACCCTTTGATCAGAGATGGTTGGGAGAAAAAAAATTCTGGTTAAATGAAAAATTAAAATTTCTTTAAAAGATTAATGACTAGGATGTAAATACAGGGTCAGGTTCCTCATCTGTTGAGCTAGGGGTTGTACTACATGACCTCTGAGGCCCCTTTTTAGCTCTAAATATGTTAAATTAAGACAACAAACATCAACAGAAACATTTTTTAAAAAGAAAAGTAAAAGTCCCTTCCTACTCCTGGGTTGGTGTGTCAGATCCTTTTTCAATCCAATTGCCATGCTCTTATAGCTGGTGAGATTCTACAAATGAATCAACCATCTAACTGTAGAACATTGGAAGATTAGTGCTCACTGTCCTTTTTAGGGAGAGATGATACAGTCTCTCCTAATGCAGAGTAATTTGGAGGTCTTAGCACATTTTATAAACTACAAAATCTCTGCACCTGCCAGCAATTAGTAGTTTATCCATATGTTGCTATTAAATGTCAAAGCACTATTTCGACAAGAAGTAGCCCATGGCTCCATGCTTAGGGATCAAATTGCAATGGAATCTCATTTTTGAAGGAATGGAAGATCCTGGAATTAGACCCAGATACTCCAAGGATCCCCAAGATTTTACAGGCTGTTAGGGAGAGACTATGAGGAAAGATTAAAAAAGAAACTGGAACTCATAAGAAAGAAAAAGAAAAGGAATGATATGTGTGGGGAAAACAGAAGAGACACACACAGGGGGAAAGAGAGAGAGAGAAAGAGAGAGGGAGAGAGAGAGAGAG